>CM031947.1:40152719-40277719 GCA_018749465.1 Paracanthobrama guichenoti
CATTCAGCAGTTCAACAAAATGTAAAATTTGTGTTGGTTGTTACTGACCTCTTTCCACATTTTAGTGTTGAACTCTCTATACTTTACAGAGAAGCTTTTAATATATCCTTTTTTAATATTTCTTCTCTCCAGTCCACTTCAACAGACAAATGGCCTGAGTTTCTTTTAATAGTTAGATCCTGCTCTGAAGGAGGACCACATTGTGCTGAAATGAAAGAAAACATAAACATGTTAATGCAGAATCACATACTAACTTGCAGAAATTTCTGTCTGGTAACAGAATTGTCAAGCATCTTTTACTAATATTAAAATTTCTAGTAATTTCCAAGTAACTGCAAGCAATATATTAGTATATTTAGATTAAGGTCAGAGGTTAGACACACTTAAAATCTTAATAAATAGAAAATGATTCATATTAATATTGTTGATTAACATACTTAAGTGTGATGAATTTCCACTGAAATTTTTGTAGGTGCATCTGCTTGGATCTTCACTGGTTGCAATTACGTGAGCTGTCATAGTCAAACCTATCACAGAAAAGTCACTGGAAGTCCATGCAGTTGCATTGTTATGTACAGGAACACAAGTGCATTTCCTCCTGCACAGGGAACGAACAGTGTGGATTGTTTAATATTCTCGAGTTGTACATTAATTTTTACATTTGATAATAGGAAATATTAGCAATCAAACAATAGCAAGTGTGAAGCTCAGCCTCAGAATGCAAACAGAATAAAGTTGAAATTGTCATATTTCTCACTTTTTACATATACTTACTGTTGTGCATAGAGTGTGTATGAGGTTGATAAGTCTCCATTTTTCCATTCACAGATGTACCCATTACTAGATTTCTTATATCTTATGAAGCATGTCAAATCATAGACTCCTAATAAATGAGAAATATCCACTGATAATATAAACAAAAATGATTGTCATTTGTAGATACTGGTACAAATTAGGACTTGAAACTCTTAATGAAACAAAGAAGCGCTTAACATTTGGAAAATATTGTTCATCCAACTGTTCAGGAGGTGAGCGGAATTTTTTTTTTTTTTTTTTCAAATTCATTTATAAATAGCAAGACAGGCAGTTTGCCCTTATTGTAAACAGACACTAAAGACCTTAAATGGAATAGGGCAACTTAAACTATGCCTCATCCAAAGAATAGCTGAACATCTTGTATTGAAACAGTGGCCTTAAGATGTTTGCCTTGCCATGTCTTCAACAATTTAATGGGGATATAAAACCATTTCTTACCTTCTGTGTTGTTACATTTATCTTTTAATAAGGTCAAGTTGTTGCAGTTACAGGATCCTGTAAAGTTTAAATGAAAAGCTGTGTTAAGATATTGTCATCTACCCTGTGAACAACGATTACAGCATGATTTGAGAATGTTTCAATGAGTATAACGGAGCTTAGAAATATGTTGTTGATTACTGACCTATTTACACAGCAGAATCTATAGCATATATATATATATATATATATATATATATATATATATATATATATATATATATATATATATATATATATATATATATATATATATATATAATCTAACGCACTGACCTGTTGTCGCTTCGGTTGTACAGAGAGATATGAAACCTGAAATATTAACATCACTTCAGCAATAACATCAATTAAATGCTATTCTATGACATATTTCTGTGTGAATACTTACTTGAAAACACAGATAAAGCACATACCTAGAGTGAAATAAAATGCAGCCGAGCACTTGCGCATTGTCGGATCCTCTTGACAGTCTGCTCATCGTACTCACGCAGCCTACACGCTAACGGAAGAGTGAGGGTATTCCCGTACAGCGCAACAGGTCCTCTTGAGCTCTCAAAGGCTGTCCCAGAAGTTAGAACCTAGTGAACTGCCGTGCCTATACCTAGACAGCATATATGGGCAACGTTTAGACGCGCGCAGCATTTTGGGCATTATAGGCGTCAAACAATGCTGGCACCTGGCAGACACTCAGCTGATTCACGACAGCGTTCAGCCGCTTATGTGCTCGTGGGAAAGTGCTCTTTTATTTATGTCTCAAAACCAGAAACAATTTTCATCACATTTTGTCACATTTAAGAGATTAACATGATACATCATGTCAGAATACAAAAGAAAATATATTGAACAATGTCTGTTTATGTAGGCCTATATAATAGAGAGAGTTCCATGGCAGAAATGCATATTAATTAATCATCTTCATGATCAAATTGCAATGAAACGGATTTGTACACAGCTTGTGCAGAAAACAGTTTCACTTCTGCAAACTCAGAATAGAAGTAACATATTGTTGAACTCTGTAGCTCTTGACACTTGAAATCACTTGAAAACCTTTCTCACTAAACTGTGGGTTTGTCAACCCTAAAACACGTTTTGCAGTATTTTTATAGCAAACATATCGCCTGGTATAACTTATAAAGAATAAACTGTTCAGACTACTCTGGCGACCAAAATCCTTGTGGGGACATTCTTTTGGTCCCCATGAGAAAAACAGCTAATAAATCATACTAATGTTTTTTGAAAATGTAAAAATGCAAAATGTGTTCTGTGATGGGTAGGATAGAATATACAGTTTGTTCATGTCTATGGAATGTCCCCATAAAACATAAAAAACCCAACATGCTTTATTTGTAGTGAAAATGATCCAGTTGATCCAGTTCTGTCATGATAACAGATTTAGGCCAAACATGAACCTATACTTTTTTAAATATTTTAAATATAATATTATAGTTCCCAAGTAGTTTATAGTTTCCATCATTACATAACTAATAAGTAGCAACTATATATAACAGTTAAATGGGACATACTTCCTTATATATATATTATTTAAGGTATTATAGCCTATATCATATAAATTGAAATATACTATGTTTACCTCATGTCAAAAATTCAGTTGTTGTTTATTATGTTCACAGTTGAGTTATGCAGCATAACAAGTTCAAAATGTGTGATGGGAACTTGCTTTTAAGGGAACAAGCACTTTTCTTAGATTACCATATAGCCCTTGAAACTTATGAGAAATGAGTGAACGGTTTCACATGACAGATCTCACAAAACCAAAGATGAATTGTGAAGTGAGTTCACTTCTTTGCTTCTATAGAGCTTTCAAGGAAACATATTTTTAGTTTGATGTATGTACTAAAAAATCCTATGTTGACTAAATGATCTGAAAGGAGTCGATGTTACTAATAAACTGCATACAGGAAGTGAACATAGCCCTATTTTAAGCTTATAAATACCAGATGACCATATTCTTATACAAACAAGTCCAGTCCATAAAGCAGCACAAAACCAGTAAAAAGTAAATAATATATTTGGCAGTTGTACAGTTACTGTACTAGAGACCATGTGGTATAGGAGCTGTGAGATGTTAAATATTAGTCTCTTTTTTCCTGCACACTTACACACACACATACAGGAAGAGACATGTTCACACTTCAGAGACTTCAACGTTGGGAGGCCCATCATAGGAAACACATTGCAGTGTGACACTTAAAGCTTGTGACTCCTTAACATCATCTACACATTTCAGTTATCAACACAGAAGAGACATCCAGGCAACACCTAGTCCGTGATATCTACACTGTTTCACAATTTCTGTAAGATTCACTGTGTAAAGTTGGAGACATCTAACAACTTGCAGCTACAGCTTTGAAGAGTGTTTTTACCTAGCTCGTTGCTAACAGCACATGGAACATGTGACAGCACGAACAACGCAAACCACACAATGATCAAGGAGTTTGATAAAATTTGTAGACACCAAGAACATCCTTTCATTTTGTTTACATAGCACACCTCATTCTCAGAAATGAATGTGAGCAAGAATGAAATATTACATTTCCTTTGCATAATCCAAATTTGTTCCAATGCCTTGGTACAACAATACAAAATATGAGTCAGCCATTTGTGCTAGTCTGCTTGACAAAAACATATAGTCAAAGGGGCATTTGCAGGAAACCGGTCATACATTGAGAGTGGTGTACAGCACAGTTTTAAAATCCCCCACCTGTATGTTTATCTATACTTTTACTAAACATCGCTTTGATCACCTGACGAATGGAAGACGATGGTCTTGATCCCTATCTTAGATAAGAGTGTGTGGGCTGATTTTCCTCTGTGATGTGTGTTCGGCTGATTTCATGAGGGTTTTTTTTTTTGGTTTTTTTTTGTAAAGGTTGAGGCTGAAGCAACATCTTTTCAGAAGTAAAATGATAGTGTGATGATAATGAAAGTGAGAAAGATTCAGAAAGTATTCAGACCATTTTGGGTTTTTATTTTCTCTGACATTTTGTTATGTTACAGCTTTATGCTAAAATGCATTACATTATTCCCCCCATTTTCAGCTGTTTGACCTTATATAGACAGGAGTGTGCAAATCAGAGTTGAATTTGCCACAGATGGACAGTCAGTGTAGAAACATCTTCAAAGATGATCATGAGCTTATAGCAATATGCCAATGTGATATTTCAGTTTTGCATTTCAGTAAATTTGCAGTTATCACACATTTGGTTTTTACTTTGTCATTGTGAGGCATGGAGTGTAGATTGACGTGCATTTTTAAAGCCTTCATAGCATGAGGCTGCAACAACAAAATGTGAAAAATTAAGGGGTCTGAATGCTTTCTGAATCCACTGTAAATATGCTGTGGAATTTGTGCTTCAAATAAATCTCTCATAAATTAAATCAATTATTCTGTAATAAACCCTAAACCACCAACCCTAACCCCAATGCAAAAAAGCAAAACAAACAAACAAAATAACTGTAATCGCACTATATAAATTCAATGTTTTCCCCATGTTTTTATATTGTTGTCAAAAAATTGGACTTTAGATCATATTATTTGGAATAGCACAAGCCATTACAGTCATACAATCAAACTATTGTAAATGAGCGCCATCTGTTGTGAAGTAAGTGTATTAACTAACTTGTAGGCTAATGTTGTTAAATATCACAGTACACAATTGCATCCTTTGAATTTGATGTGCATAATGTTGGCAGTTGTTTTTGCAATATAATGTCCCTAAAATATTATGACTATCTGATTTTAATTGTGAATCCAAATCAAGTAATCAAATCAAATCAAATCAAGTGTTTATGTTTTTGACACAGCTATAGCGTGAATCTATCTTTCACTGATTTATAAGTTTTGGTTTGTTTTGTGTGGCACAGCTGCCATAGTGCTGATAGACCAAACACTTGCTGATTACGAGATGACAGAACACCTCCCATTGCTTTTTAAACTTATAAGAGACTTGGTTCTCTTAATACTGTGGGGATCTTAAATCAAAGGCGGTAAGACTTGATAGAACAGAAAGCAGAGGTTTGACATTTTATCTTGTGGTTTGAGTTATAATCCCTTGAGTTATAACCACAAGAATGATCATCTGATAGCACAAGACTCAATTTATAAAGTACAGTGACTACAATATTGTGTATGATTTGAGCATACTGAAGATATACAGGTACTAATATGCCCATGGAGCCTAGGTTTATGCAAAATGAGGTTAATCTGAGGTTTGTAGAGCCTCCTTTCCCTTCTGTAGGAAGTAGGGGTGAGTGGGCCACAACCTAATGCAGGGTTAGTTGTAATGCACATGATTTAAAACTTTCCACACATGCCAGCATCACGAAACTATTTACTAGTTGTATATTTCTTGTGTATTTACTAGTTGCCATATCAACAGTATATAGAGAAAATACTGAACCAAAATTAAAAAAATCTTATCACTTAACATTTAACCATAGCAAAAGTACATTTCCAAAGTTAATTTTCATCTGTTTTTTGTGTTTATTAAAATTAAAGAAATCTGATATTATTGTAATCTTATGTCTGTTATTTATCTGTTTAGATAGTTCTTTAATGCTGATCTAACCAGCAGAAGACACAAGCCAGGTTTAAATCCCAGTTGCTCAGGTGGGGCATGTTGTCACACTGCGTTACAATGAGCCCCTATTAGAACTACGCTATCATATTCTATACTTTTATGAATTCTTTTGAGAAACCATGAGAAAAAGTTGAATAATGACTGTCAATGTTCAGAAATGATTCATTATTATTATTATTATGTTTTGAACTATGCTGTATAGCTGTGTTTTGCAGTGTGTTTGTTGTCAAAAAGTGATTATATCAGGTAACATTTGAAGCTGTCATTTGGTGATGTTACATCATATCCCCTCACATGTTACAATGTACCCCACCTATGGGGCATGTTGTCACATTTCACTTCCATTCTTTCGGGGGAAATCAAGAAAAAAGTATACACTGTATTAATGAAACAAAACCACATAATTGTACTAGACGTGTGAAATTAATGTGGGGAAAAATGAATACTCTGTGAACCCCAAGTGGATTTACACAAACTGAGAAAGTCAAAAAGCGTTAGGTTGTGCCCTGCTCTCCCCTATCATCTTATACCTCTAAAAATATTTTGCTTGAAGAAAAGT
The DNA here is from genome assembly GCA_018749465.1 of Paracanthobrama guichenoti. Lineage (NCBI taxonomy): Eukaryota > Metazoa > Chordata > Actinopteri > Cypriniformes > Gobionidae > Paracanthobrama > Paracanthobrama guichenoti. The sequence goes on from CM031947.1 coordinate 40,159,173, forward strand.
CAGTATCTTATTGTAAAACACTGGGGCAACTTCCTCTGTTATCTGTGTATAACAACAGGACAGAATACGTAAACCTCATCTGAATATCTGTGCCATCTTGTTTAATTATGTTGGCTTGATGTGTTAAATAATGCTAGCAACATATTAAAACATGATAGCAATGAGCTAACTTATGCTAAAGCATGCTAGCAATGTGCTAATTATGCTGGAAACATGCTAGCAACTTGCTAAAACAGGTTAGCACTGTGCTAGAACATGTTAATAACGTTCTATTGACTGAGTAAAATCTTTAAAGTTCAAGCTCAAAGTTATTTAAAAACTTTCAGACAACAAGCCATCTTGACAAACTCGTCTAGTTTATTTATTTAAATGGATGGCATTGTGGAATGGAGGATTGGGATGTGTTATAGGGTTGTGTGTATGGAAGATCTGTTCTGACTCATATGTTGTAGCTACTGATCAATAAAAGCTCAATAAATATAATGTTAAAAAAAGGTATACAAAAACATATGAAAATTTGTTTGTGATCTTTTAAATTAGAGACTATGTATATGGAATATTTTTACTTATTGCAGTTTTTCTTAATTACTTTTCTCAAAACAATAAGTTTGGATCACTGAACAGTTAGTTTCTTTTTCACATCAGATTTGCATGTGTTGGCACATGTAGTACAACTGTCTACAATTTACACAATAACTGAATCACATATTGCTTGATGATCAAACTGAACTGATGAGTTGATTCTCAGTGAAGTTGCACTCTTTATAGCTTCTAAACATTGTTTTTTGTACTACAGTATTGACTTTTCCCAGAAAAAGTTTTATCTTGTGAAACAGTATATTCAGTTACACTGACATTCTTGTATATAGTAAACACTCAGTGTCAAAAAGGAAAATGTTATATACAGTATATAGAGTATATACACTGAAAAAAAAAGTGTGTTGGATTTACATGATTTAATCATGTACATCGGTTCCACATGAATAAATTAAGTTAAACAAACATAATTTGTTCACATAACTTCAACATCATGGAATGAAGTAATTTTTAAGTAACCCAATTGAGTAGTCTCAAAATGATTTTAATATGGCTCCTAACAACAGTGCACAAGGGGCTTGGGACCCTGCCTCTTTAATCAAATCACAAGTTTATTTTGTTTTTGTATATTTTTGTGGTCACTTGACTGATTTACAAGACTGTACTAGCTAGTTTTCATTCTATTAGCCAGCAATAGCAAATAATGAACATGTTAAGTGCTAAGTATGAATTGCTCTTTAATGACATGAGCTGTATCAGTCCACAGCCTAAGCAATCGCTCCACTCTTCTCCACTGTGGTAACCCAGTGTAATTTAAATGGTTCTAATTATTCCAACATAATTAAACATTAAACACTATTAAACAATATAAAGTCTACCCCTTATCTATTTTTGCCCCAAACACTTAAAATAACACTTAAGTTTAACAATTTTACTCTTTTCACAAGTCCCAAGCAAAGCATACTGGGAACTACAGTTTCAGCAAAAATCATTTTTGAGTACTTAATTGGTTCACATTCACCCAAAATAATGTAATCTAGTAGATTGCACATTTTAGAGAATTACATTAATCGTAAGCAAAGAAATCATGTTTAGAAGAGAAACACAATTTTGTTCCATAGCTCACAAATAATATGATTAAGTAAATTGGACAATATGTGTTTTCCTATTTTTTCAGTACATATATATATATATATATATATATATATATATATATATATATATATATATATATATATATATATATATATATATATATATATATATATATATATATATATAACATTTTCCTTTTTTTGATGTTTGCCAATGTTTGCCATCTATTTTTACTATTTGAAACCTAACAACTCCATTGACATTTCTTTTTTTTTCACAAGAGATACTGATATCTTTCTTTAAAATAAAAATGCTAATAGGTTTGATATTATGTTAAACAAAGTCAAATCACTAGCCTACATCTAAATTTAAAATCATGTATTAAAATTGCAAGGAAAAATAAATACCGAGTTACATTCAAAAATGATTAAACGTTTAAAAATAAGAAAGGTCAACTTTCAGTTTAGCATTTGCTTCAATAAAAATGTAATAATTTATCTAATTATTTATCTCCTCGCACACATTTAATTATCTATATATTTGTTTATGTAGGAATATATGGATGCTTGTATTTATTTATTTGCACATTTATTTATATATGTATGTAGAATTTTGTGGATTTATTTATTTGTTAGTTTTGCAGGTCTACACTCGTCGTGTTATTTGGATAAACCTTTTTTTTCTATCTCAAGGGTCAGTAGTAATGATTTAAAAGGACTTGACCAGCGCGCTCTTTTCTCATTGGCTGATGGGCGGGCTTTGCTTGGCCAATGAGCGCAGACTTCAGTTAAAGACACTGCAGCGATGAGTTGAGCCAGACGCGTAACGCTGCTGCACTACAAACTTCACTTTCAATGGCTGATTAACACTTATGTTTGTTAAAGTTCCAGCCGCACAGTGAGGGAAGTTCTCTCGGGCGCTTAGCTGGAGCTCAGATAAGTTGTCCTTCAGCATGTCATTAGTTTAAGACAATTATCGAGATGTTTTAGGGAAATGGAGAGTGAGCAGTCAGAAACATTTGGAGGCGGCGGAGACAATTCATCAGGCTCCGACACGCTGTCAGAGGGCGAGACGCGAGCCGAGGCGTATGAACCCGAATTACAATTTGAGGAATTTAAATGTCACTCCTCCGATTTTGTAAGTCTTGACGGAAAAGAGAAGGGAAATGATTTTGATGAATGCAGCGACGAGATAAAAGCAAGAAAAGAGGATGACCATGATGAAGGGGACGAGGACGAAATGGTAAAGTACACTGATGATAATAGCACTACTAAACACTCACGAGACATTCAGTTTGTGTATGTTTGATCACCGCTCTAAGCGCGCGACTGCAGGTGTGTTTGTTTGGATGGAAACGCTCTGCCATGCTGCCGTTTTCATATATTGTTACTGTAAGTAGAACGGGTTTAAGTTAGTTTGGGAGATACTACATGTGTGTTTATCCACTTGTTTGTCAGAACATGCATACTGAATTGCGATTGTTAGTCACATATTGAGATTGGTTTTGTCTGTTTAAAATTATTTGTATATTACATTGCATTTGTTTTCTTCTTCTACATGTTTAACCATCTACAAAGATAAAGTTGCTTCACAAATCCATCCAAAAGCGTGCATCCCCTTAAAGCACAAACCAGTTTACTTTATTAATACATGTAACTACCTGCTCTTATTGTGACGGTGGTGCATTGGGGCATATTATTATAAATTTTCATCAAAATGTAATAACTTGCTCTGCTACTTTTCTTTCCATCCATCCATTCATCCATTCATCCATCCATCCACAATTAATTCCTGATGGATAAGTCTCACCCTAAACTATTGCTTGTTGATTGTGGCATGTTTCCATATGAAACAGGACATTATAGAAATAAAATGACTTGTGAATTTCATTTTAAGTTATTATATAGAATAGGCTATTGTATCCCAATGCTTGCAGACTCTTTGAGGGAGTTTCTAACGTTCAGCTGTAATTTGTGGGTGCTTGTTTACACAAACTTTTCACATGTAGTTTCATCTGGTTTCAGTTTCATTCAGCTGTATATGTGGTGTTTGTTTCATAAAAACAATAGGTCTTTTTGTTTGTTTCATACAATAGGTTTTTACAATCAAAGAGGGATAGTCTAACTTGAAAAGTAGGTTAGTCATTGTCAAACTCTTTCTGACTGGTTTATCCAGCATTATGTCAGACCCTTTCACTGGGAGTGACGTCTAATTGCCTTGCCTGAGGATTAGATGGCTTTGTTACACCAATCAGATACCTGAGATTCTTGTCGCTCTCACAGCCGTGTCGTCTAATGTAAGTGGGAACGAGTGGTTGGAGAGACAGAACTACCCTTTTGCCAGAGTGTTAGTAGACTTAAAGGGATAGTTCACCCAAAAAATGAAAATTCTCAAGTCATCCCAGGTGTATGACATTCTTCTTTCAGACGAATGCAGTCGGAGTTATATTAAAAAATGTCCTGGCTCTTCCAAGATTTATAATGGCAATGAATGGCTGTTTCTGTTTTAAAGTCCATAAAAGTGCATCTATCCTTCAAAAAGTAATCCATACGATGCACTTTTATGGACTTCAAAACAGATTGTAATGGCAGCCATTCACTGCCATTATAATGTTTGGATTAACTAGGACACTTTTTAATTGAACTCTGGTTGTATTATTCTGAAAGAAGAATGTCATATACTCCTAGGATGACTTGAGGGTGAGTAAATCATGGGCTAATTTTCATTTTTGGGTGAACTATCCCTTTAAACTTGCAGAAGACATACGTCTGAGAAATAGTGTGGCTTACCTTCCTCCTCCTATTTGTTTACATAAAGGCATTCCAACTACTGCACATTTATACATATCAATATATGTATTGCTATGCTATGTATATCAATTTATACATAGCTCTTCATATGAACATCATTAAATGGCTCGAGCTACATGTACTATGATGTTGTAGCCAGCAGAACTTAGGACATTTAAGTATCTGTGTTATTGACCATATATTGTTGTTTTAAAGGATATCAATAGTGTACTTTGTGCTACCTTAGACATGGACTTCTTGTTTGAAGTACCATAGAGCATTGGTGGCGTCTCACAAAAACCTAGGGTATGGCATGAGTCCTTCTGGCCATACAACAACGACATTCCCAAATAATCACGTTATATCTAAACAAAATGTGGACAAATCCACTAAAAGAGCTTTACAACCGACTTAATAACAGTACAAAATCATTGCAAATACTGAAACAGCCCTATGTGTCTGTGTCACTGTGTCCTAACCGCGTGAGAATGATCTTTTCCGTGTACTAACCAGCCGCAACGGCGATTCTCGACGATTCTATTTTATAAACAGTTTTTTTTATTTCTGCGGCTTTATGGCTGGAACAAAATACAAAGTATGACAAGTTTTGTGACCTTTTATAGACATAGCCTTACTGAAAGCAACAATGGATAATTCAGCTCAGATCTTGAAAATTAATGAAATGAAACAACTGTGTTCAAACTGTCAACTCAAGGTGTCACGCAGTATGAATTTTTAATCATGAAAATAAAACGTTGTAAGATTTAGGAATTCGCTATTGTACTTATTCATTTTGTTGCGAATGCAGTCAATGGGCTTGTAGAGAGAGCCCACCCACACGTTCTTCTGATAGGCTGTTTTTTTTTTATTGATCTTCACTCAAAAAATTATATGTTGGATTTACTTAATTTTTTTATGTCAACAGGTTCCACGTAATTAGGTTATGCTGAATTTAATTAACATGTGTTTATTTCAGTAAACGTAATTTAAAAACAATTTTTTTACGTAAAGTTAATTCAATGCCATTTAGTTAAATCAGGTTAACATTCTTAATTTTGTTCAAAACTATTAAGTTTAATTACTCTAAAATGAATGCAAACCCGAAAAAAAATGTTTTTTTTACAACATTTACAAAACCTTTTACAAGATCTTATTGGCTAGCCAGAAGATGGTTTTATTACATCCATGGCATGCCCATAATAGTTGGTTTTTTATTATTATTAAAACAACTTTAATTGTTATCAGCAAGCACATGCTCTACACTTCACCACAATGGTAACCTCCAAAAACACTAAGATAACACAAACTTTTAAATCCAAACATAACAGAACATTAAACATTAAAAAGTCTCTCCATTTTCTCATCTTGTTAGAAATGCATAAAATAGCACTTTATTTACACATCTCTCCGAATTCAGCCCCTTTGCAAAGCATGATGGGAAGTGAAAGTCCTGTTTGATTGGGTTACTTGATTGAAACGTGTCATTTCAAAATAAAAACAAGTTATGTCAAAGAGTAACGGTTTTAAGTCAGTTTAACATTATTCAATTACATTTGAACCAGAAACCTGATATAATGGTGTTAAATCAAGATGAATTGCTTAAATAAAGTGAACAGCATCATAAGTGAATTTTTTTTGAGTGTTGGGTTGAGTTTGGTTTGCCACTGAAACCTTGTCACATTGGACATTGCGCCTGGTTAGGACATGACGTTAGGCTCAGGCTGTTTAAATTTGCTTTTATAACTAACAAGTGGCGTCATGAGCTGTTTATTTCCCCTGCTTGTCTGAATGCCAGAGTATGGCAACTGCCTTACTCTGCCATATGTAAATGCCGCCCCTGCCTTAGAGTAACATTTTAAAATGCATTAATATAGTAATCGCCCAGTACTATATATATATATATATATATATATATATATATATATATATATATATATATATATATATATATATATATATATATATATATATATATATATATATATATATATATATATATATATATATATATATATATATATATATATATATAATATACCATCGCAATACTTCCTCTTATAGGTAAAAATAATGTTGCATACACCAATCACATATTTTACCATGCATGTAGTCTTGCTGCAAGGGTGAATGTTGCTAAACTTGTCTAAAACGTGGGTTCTCATGAAAAACTGCATTTTATCCTAAAAATATGTTCATGCACAAACAGCAGATTTTTGCATGCACAGATGTCTAAAAATCAAATGCATGACTGAATCTGAGAATCTCATTTCATGTAAAATACCCCAAAAAGGTTTGGATCTTCAATTTTTATTTTAATTGTTACTGATTTGTCAGTACGCGTCTGGGTTCGCAGAAGAAACAAATTCTAAATTTATATTGAATGATGGCACTACTTTTAGCATGAGAAATCAATTCTTTACTGTTTTTCAAAGAATCTAATTCGCTGCACAAAATGACCTACTTCTCAAATTTGACAGGTCATTGTAATATTTACCATTGTGAATCGCGTTGAATAGTTGTGGTGGTCGGTCTCAGCCATGTGCATAGCAAAGCTGTCTTGCGCAGTTACAGTAGTTTGACCCAAACCTGAACGCTTTCACTCATCAACCCCATTTCAGGTCTCTTAAATAGCCTCTTTCTCTTTTCACCCTTCCCTCATGAATACTGCCCCAGAAAAGTAAAAGCTGTGAATGCAAAGACCGCAACACTGCGACACTGTCCTGAACGTGTCTTTGCTGCTTAAAGGTGTGGCAGGCAGCTTTCTGGGACTGTGGTTGTGGTGATCAGGGTTTTGGTTTTAGCAACCCTAAAAAAATCTCAACTTTAGGCTTTGTGTTTTACTTCCCCTCTATAATAATACAAATAATAATAATTTACATTTGTCAATTTAAAATTAAATGCATTGGACAAATCAATTAGATAAACATGGCAAATTAAGTTTATTTACTAAAATAAAAATAAAAAAATTACAGTGCTAGTGTCTCTCTCTGATTTTTTTTTTTAAAACTTTCTCCTTTCCAGTCTTAAAGGTGCGGTAAGCAATTTCTCTGAAACACTGTTGATATTTGAAATCAACCCAAACAAACACAACCCTCCCATTGCTCCCAAAATGCACGAGCATGCAATTCAAGAGTGGATGTCTCTTTATCATTACTGAAGTGAAGCAAAATATTAAAATAATGTGAAGATGACAAATGAACAACAAGGAAGAACAAAAAACAAATATGGCGCAGAAACAAAACAACCTATTTTCTACAGTCTTCAAATCTCCCTCTTGCTCACTCTTTCTCCTCCCCCATCACGAGTGTATATGCCTCCTACTTTTGATTGGATACAAGTGTGTTGTTGTGCTCCGTTGCACTGCGGGGTATTCCAGAAAGCAATGTTAACTTACCATCACATAGGTGCTGGTCATATAATTAGAATATCATCAAAAAGTTGATTTATTTCACTAATTCCATTAAAAAAGTGAAACTTGTATATTATATTCATTCATTACACACAGACTGATATATTTCAAATGTTTATTTCTTTTAATTTTGATGATTATAACTGACAACTAAGGAAAATCCCAAATTCAGTATCTCAGAAAATTAGAATATTGTGAAAAGGTTGAATATTGAAGACACCTGGTGCCACACTCTAATCAGCTAATGAACGCAAAACACCTGCAAAGGCCTTTGAATGGTTTCTCAGTCTAGTTCTGTAGGCTACACAATCATGGGGAAGACTGTTGACTTGACAGTTGTCCAAAAGATGACCATTGACACCTTGCACAAGGAGGGCAAGACACAAAAGGTCATTGCAAAAGAGGCTGGGTGTTCCCAGAGCTCTGTGTCCAAGCACATTAATAGAGAAGCAAAGGGAAGGAAAAGATGTGGTAGGAAAAAAAGTGTACAAGCAATAGGGATAACTGCACACTGGAGAGGACTGTGAAATAAAATCCATTCAAAAATGTGGGGGAGATTCACAAAGAGTGGACTGCAGCTGGAGTCAGTGCTTCAAGAACCACTACGCACAGACGTATGCAAGACATGGGTTTCAGCTGTCGCATTCCTTGTGTCAAGACACTCTTGAACAACAGACAGGGAGCAACAGTGTCAGGAGCGTCTCGCCTGGGCTAAAGACAAAAAGGACTGGACTGATGCTGAGTGGTCCAAAGTTATGTTCTCTGATGAAAGTCAATTTTGGGGGTCCCAAAGTCTGGAGGAAGAGAGGAGAGGCACACCATCCACGTTGCTTGAGGTCCAGTGTAAAGTTTCCACAGTCAGGGATGGTTTGGGGTGTCATGTCATCTGCTGGTGTTGATCCACTGTGTTTTCTGAGGTCCAAGGTCAATGCAGCCGTATACCAGGAAGTTTTAGAGCACTTCATGCTTCCTGCTGCTGACCAACTTTATGGAGATGCAGATTTCATTTTCCAACAGGACTTGGCACCTGCACACAGTGCCAAAGCAACCAGTACCTGGTTTAAGGACCATGGTATCCCTGTTCTTAATTGGCCAGCAAACTTGCCTGACCTTAACCCCACAGAAAATCTATGGGGTATTGTGAAGAGGAAGATGCGATATGCCAGACCCAACAATGCAGAAGAGCTGAAGGCCACTATCAGAGCAACCTGGGCTCTCATAACACCTGAGCAGTGCCACAGACTGAACGACTTAGTTACTATTTTCGTATAAATCCAAACAGTCATGCTTTTTTAGAACACTTGACTATTATCTAATCAAAATAACAAAATATGTTGAAATCGAATGCGTTTCTGATTTATTTATATTTCTATCTGCTGCATGACGATACAGTTTGCTTTCTCACATTGACAACTTGACAAGTTGTTACATTGTTTTAGCTTCTTGAGGTACTGCTAATGTTAGCATCCTCTCAGCCTAAGTACATACTGCTGTTCTTTACCTGCTAATTCAACATCTAGTTAACAAATTATTTACTTTATTATGATTTGGACACATGTACTGAAGTGTTCTGTATTCATACCGTTTCGCTGTCTGTGTTTTAAACGTGCATCTGATGTGTCAGTATAAACAACGTCAGTGATGGTTGTTATTTGGCCTCTAGAGGCCGCTCTCGTGCTATATAATGCCAGCAGAGCCTTCTCAGAGCTCTCGTACTGCGTAATGACAGCGCACCCTTCTCAGCCGCTCCAGCAATGGATGCAACCCGGAAAAACTATCAGTATGGATTTTTACCGACAACCGATTGTCCCACCAATCGGCTATCGGTGCCGATTAATCAGTAAAACCGATGAGTTGGTCGACCTCTATTCTCAACAGAGAAATAAATCAATGATTCACTATGGAAACCAATAAAATAAATACATATATTTGAATTTAATTAAAATTTAAACATTACCTTGTTATAATAGTGCTTTAGAATTAATATATATATATATATATATAACGAACTATATAAGTTGAAGTTGAAGTTTATTCGTCATTACACATGTACAAGTACAGTATAACGAAATGAAGTTTGGAGCAAGCCTCCGGGCCGCAGCCGATTATTCAGGCGCCGCCCTAACAAATGTAGTTCTATTGATATAACTATATGAATTATATAACACATCTGAATACTTCTTAAGCAAACTAATACTAACTTAATACTGCTCCAGAGCAGGTTATGTTCAGAGAGTAAGTTGCTATGGCTACTTGCGTACCCTGAAAGCTACCTCGTTACCTTGGAACCGTAAGTTGAAGTTTTCTGCTTACTTGCCCTTAAAAATCCCAGGTATGTCACACAGCCTGCTTTCTGGAGTACACCCCTGGTGTTTTTGCTTTCCGGCTTTTGAAGAAATATCTTAGTATCGTGCTGCAGTGCACATTTGGTCAGTTGCACAGATCTGTCTAAGTGCCTCCCTACATGCGTTTTAAAGCCTTGCCAGTTAAACTTTTTATTTGCACTCTGTTCTGAGCATATACACCCGAAGCGTGCGTGCACTAAAAGCCTGTCAAACTGCACGTGACTACTAAATTAAGTTTCTCTTTTGCGTCTTATTGCACTTTAACTGTCAAATACATACAAGGTTCACATAAACGTAGTCTATGTCGTAAGTGAACATAAACAGTCAGGAGAAAATCGGATGTGTCTTTTATATTAGAGCCGTGCATGAGATCATAGTGACAGCAGCCAAATATACCTGCTGCTGCCTGCCATTAATGTTAATAAAAAACAAAACAAAGAGAATATCACTTGCTGCTCTTCACTGAATAACTTCTGAATATAGCTTTAATAAGAATCAATATAAATACAGTTAAGACTAAGTAATGTTGTTTTGTTTATTAAATTTCTTACTTGAAATATAAAGAGCTGTTTATTATATTGTGTTTGTCCTATTATTTGTAATTTGCTGCTTTATTTTTATTGTTATTATCTCCCCAACTTTGGTCTAAATGGTCTGTCATTTTTTTCTTTCTTTTTATATTTCTTTACCTTGTAAGACTATATTTTGAAAATGGGCAAATTAGTTTTGCTTTACTGCTCAGTGACATAAAACCAATATGAAAAGAATTGTGATTTTTAAAATCGTGATCTTTCTGAAAAAAAAATGATGTACAAATATTTTTGCCAAATCTCCTTCCTTCCTTCCTTCCTTCCTTCCTTCCTTCCTTCCTTCCTTCCTTCCTTCCTTCCTTCCTTCCTTCCTTCCTTCCTTCCTTTCCTTCCTTCCTTCCTTCCTTCCTTCCTTCCTTCCTTCCTTCCTTCCTTCCCTTCCTTCCTTCCTTCCTTCCTTCCTTCCTTCCTTTCCTTCCTTCCTTCCTTCCTTCCTTCCTTCCTTCCTTCCTTCCTTCCTTTCCTTCCTTCCTTCCTTCCTTCCTTCCTTCCTTCCCTTCCTTCCTTCCTTCCTTCCTTCCTTCCTTCCTTCCTTCCTTCCTTCCTTCCTTCCTTCCCTTCCTTCCCTCCTTCCTTCCTTCCTTCCTTCTCCTTCCTTCCTTCCTTCCTTCCTTCCTTCCTTCCTTTCCTTCCTTCCTTCCTTCCTTCCTTCCTTCCTTCCTTCCTTCCTTCCTTCCTTCCTTCCTTCCTTCCTTCCTTCCTTCCTTCCTTCCTTCCTTCCTTCCTTCCTTCCTTTCCTTCCTTCCTTCCTTCCTATTTTTGCTCACTCTTTTTGAATGTGTGAACGAGCTGTTTTAAATTATGCATGATAAATCATTATGCTGATGCTTACATCATTTCCTTAGCAATATTTTGATTACACAGTCTGAATGAATTGGTCTGATTTCATCACTTGCAAAGTATAAATAAAAGGTTTGTACTACAGTGTGAACAAAGTCTCAGAGACACTGACAGTGCCGCACTAATGCAATCCTCAAAATGATATTACATTAGCAAGCCTAAAAGAATTATATTTATCCTACCTTGATTAATGTTGTAATCTGATTTAAAATTTCATACCTTTTAATCTTTTCTAGTCGTATTTTGATCAGTGAATCATTCATGACCTTATGACCGTACATTGTTCTCAGAATTATGAGCATGGTTCTGGTGTTTATTTTATTTTTTATCATCAGTCTGAATTATCTGTTGAAGAGCTCTTGATAGGACTCAGCAAGTGAAAGTCCATTTCCGGGGTTATAAATAACCATCCATTTATTTTAACAGGGTTTCTCTGACCTGTAAAGAGTATGTAGAGTGTTGGTGAATGGCTTACTTGCTAAGAGGATTTGCCTTTAATCTGTTTAGGGTTTCTCCTTTGACCATTATGGGTGATGTCATCCTCCGCATGCCTGTCTGTTTGCTGTTGATTTATTGGTTTCGTTTGGTCCACTGTTGATGAGAGGGATAGCATTGGCTTTTGGGGAACCTTTTAATGGAACACTAATGGCATTGAGAAGGAATTTCACATCACCAGCATGGGCATCTTCTGATGGGTGTAGGGTAAGGAATCCTTAAACATTAAGAGAACTGAATAGAGATGTATATATATTTTTTTCGAATCCTATAACTTTGGATATTGCCTATTAATGTTATTGAATGATTGCATACTTTTGCTTTAGGTTACATCAATATTGCAGGTTTTGCTTTGTTATTTTATGGCTAAATCAAAATGATCTGAACCCCTAAAACTCAAACAATAATTTAGCATATTCACAATTGTGCTTATGGGTTTTACAGTATGGGTTTGTTCTAGAATATAAATGTATGAAAACAAAATATTATTAAAGTAAAATGGTGTTGAATTTAAAGCTGCTGATTTTATACAAAAGCAGATAAAGTTGTTTGATTGGTGCTATTATAAGGGTACTGCTTAATGTTATGCCAGCATAGTTTTTTTTTTTTTTTGTGTGTGTGCCAGCCTGTTATCACCTGTGTGGAAACTTGGCTGCAGTAACACAAACCATTTTGTAATGTATAATTTAAACTATGGTGTCTGTTCTTCATGTGTATCTGTATTCAATCTTGTGATCTGACGGTGCTCTTTTAGAAAGATTCTGGTTGGGATACTGGATTATACTAAGCCTGAGGATCTAGGGAAAGTGAAAGGCTTGGCAAACACATCCGTTTTTTTTAAGGAAGTGTGTCCTGGTTGCTCAACACTCTCTTGTGGACTGTCTGCAGTTTGTGCTACTTTGTGCTATTTGACGTCCATTGTGCTTGGATGGTAAATTGTTTATTATAATAGAAATTTTGTTGGAATTTGCATATTTATACCAGGGTATTGGTGATGATTTGGTTGTGTAGTAAGGCCATGTCAATGAATTTCATCAAAAAACATGTTGCATAGGGCTGCAACAACTATTGATAATGAATAATTGCATTTAATAGATTTAATTTGCTGGCTGAGTAATGTGAGCATATGCAATGAGAATGCTAATGGATATCTTTAATAGACCTCCATGATTCTCACTGTACTACACAAAGACTTGCTTAATTCATAATTGGTTTTAATTAATTGCATTCTTCATTGTTTATATATTGATTAGGTGTCCTAGTCCCATAGTTTGCATGTTAATGTAATTATCTAATTAACAATAATTGAAAAGTATGCAAGAGAATAAAGGCGTCTGTACTATAATTTGGGACGCACTCATTTTATCTTGCATACTATTTTAAACCGATATACTCCCTATCTTAACTGTGAGCAAACAAACATCTTGACAACTTGATCCTATTATATATCCCCATTATAACCACAAAGCTGTCTACACTGCAAGTGTGTTCTAGTTTTGACACATTGTGCAACAGCTTTGTTGATTTTATAATGGGAATGATCCAGTTTTATCCTGCTGCCTGCTTTCTCTGCAGTATATACACACTGTGTCCCAATTCAAAAATCAAGGTTATGTTGAAGAACTTCCAATTGAAGTGACTGGGGTTTTAAAAACAGAAATGCGACGCTTGTAATTTTATAAAAGCAATTGCATTTTAATTATTCTGTTAAAACCTGTGTATAATTATAATTTGTATTTTGTTTTTATGTTTAGTGTTTTCAAAGCTAAACTTTACTATTGCTAAAAATGTTTACATTCATGGTTCATGGCCACATTCTCTTCCACCTTTTTTTTATTTTTTTATTGTTTTTTTAATTAAATAAGAAAGGAAATTATTTTGTATTTATAAGATTGAGCTAAATTTACTAAACCCATAATATTGCTTTAAAGTTACGTTTGTAGCCATGGAGTCTGCATGGTGTGTTTTAGCAGACACACTGACATCTGGCATACTTCTGTCATTTTTGGGAGTTCCTTCATGAACGAACATGTCCAAATAAATACTCTATCATGTTTCTAAACCACACATCTGTTTATGTCCAGAGGGAGGCTTTGTCAACACAGGAAACATGACTTTGCTACTGAGATTTTGCAAGGCTATTGACACCATTTTTTGGGGGGGAACATGCCTCTTTTAGGACAGTGGGAACGTCTGTGACACCGGGACATTTTGGTGTGGCTGACCTCAGCAGCACAGCTCAGTTAAGTAATGTGAGCTGTTTAACCTCCAGAGGAACATGATTTAGTTGGAAATGGAGCAGGGGAAATGTTAGGGTCAGGCAGATGTACAGTGATGACGTTAGCTTTTGCACTAAAGAGCTGCAAGATTTTCATAATGGGGAGTATACACATTTTTTTCTTTAGGGTGAAATATGCCATTTCTTGTAGTTGTCTCTATTCTGTAAACTGGGATAATTTAAGAAATGTCAGATGTCACAGTTATAGCTGAGCTTTACTTTTGGCCATTTAAAAATACTTTGTCATTTTATTAAAGGAATGGATATGCTCTTCCTAATTTTGTTTTTGAAATATTAATATTTGTGTGAAATATTTGTGTTTTAGTCATTTGAAACTAATTAATTGATCTAATTTGTGTCTGGAAAATAGTGATCTATGACGTTTATATGTATTTTTATTTTTCAAGTTTGTTTCTGCCTATTTCTTAGGTGAGGGATTTGTGGATTGTTATAGTTTAGAGTTAGGTAAGCATACACTGTTAAATAAAAGCCTGCTACTAAAATCTCTTTTGTATCTTTAACATATACTGAATAGTGTTGGGTATTGAACTAGTCCAATTCTGCTTATCGTTTCCGATTCTTCTTAATGATTCCCAGTTTTGATTCCAATATAAAAAAAAAAAAAAAAAAAAAAAAAAAAAAAAACATAATTGATGCAAACAAAAAAATCTAAGAAGCCAGCAAAAACTAAGGCTGTGTTCACACTTGGCAGGTTTGATTAGATTAAAACAACTCTGGTGCGATTACTGTTAGTGTGGCTCATTTGTATGAGTGTGAACACTGCCATCCGAACCCTGGTATACACCAAACAAGCAAATCACGGTCATGGTCCGCTTCCAAATTAACTCTGGTGCGGTTTGACTGAAATATGAATAGAACATGGACCAAAGACATCTAAACATGCCAAACATGGATTGTATGTTATGTCAAAAGATGCATCCCTGAAAAGGATAGAATGTTCAAGCATACCTGTTTTTCTCATCATAGTTGCGATGCTGCCCATTATAGAACCACATCTGTTGCAGCAGATCTTCAAGTGTGTGTGTGTGACAGAGAAATTCCTGCCACTGTTTTGACTACTTTACACGTTTTATAAGCTCTTTGTGTTACTCTCATTCTTACTTGAGGATGGTACTCCTCTGGTAGTTCTTGGAGACTTCCAACATCCACCTAGAAAAACTGCTGACTTCCACACACTGCTTGCCTCGTTTGACCTCAAGCGAGTGTCTACTGTGGCTACTCACAAATCAGGTATCCAATTGGACCTTATTTAGACGCGCTACTGATCCACTGACCATACGCTGATTACTTCAGATCACTTCCTCCTCACTCTTAACCTTAGCCTGGCTCGACACAACACCCACTCTTCCACAGGTCACTTTTCCGCATAATCTACACTCACTCTTACTCTCCTGTCTATCCTTTTTGGGCTCATCCACTTCCTCCCCCAATCTGCTCTCATCCCTAGATACTAACAGTGCTACTGATGCTCTTTTCTCCACTTTAACATCTTTAGACAACTGTTGCCCCCGTTACATCCATGCCAGCCCACACCACCCCCTCTTCCCCCTGGCTATCTGATGTTCTCAGCGAGCATCATTCTAAACTCAGGACTGCAGAGAGGAAGTGGCACAAATTAAAAGATCCCACTGACCTTGGTTTGTATCAACCCCTCCCTCTCTTCCTTCTCTTCTAATATCTTTACTGCTAAAATCACACTACCACAACAAAATTAACAATTCTTCTGACTCTTACCAATTTTCGAAACCTTCTCCTCTCTTCTTAATCCTCCCCCTCCCTCTCCTTCATCAACCCTGACAGCTGACGACTTTGCCACATTCTTCATAAATAAAACAACAATCATCAGCGGCCAATTTTCCATACCAAAAAACAACACGTCTTAACAGCAGACACCTCATTCTCCCCTCCTTTTCTCCACTCTCCGATGAAGTCTCAACTCATCCTTTCTAATCACCCAATTACTTGTCCACTTGATCCTGTCCCCACTCATCTCCTTCAAGCCATTTTATCCTCAGTTGTACCTGCACTCACTCACATCAACACCTCTCTTCACACTGGTACTTTTCCACACAGCATTTAAGCAGGCTCGGATAACCCCACTGCTTGAGAAACCCACTCTAAATCCAGCACTTTTATAAAATTACAGACCAGTATCCTTTCCATTCATTGCTAAAACACTTTAACGAGTCTTGTTCAATCAAGTCTCTACCTTTCGTACACTGAACAACCTCCTGGATAACAACCAGTCTGGTTTCAAAAGCGGCCACTCAACTGAGACTGCCCTGCTCTTGGGTATTATAATGAAGCTCTGAGACTGGCAAGAGCATCTTCCAAATCCTCAGTACTCATCTTGCTGGTTCTGTCTTCTGCTTTTGAAAGTTAATCAGCAGATCCTCCTGTCAGGGAATCTCCGGAACCACATTCCAGTGGTTCAAGTCTTACCTCTCAGGTAGGTCCTTCAGGGTGTCGTGGAGGGTTTAGGTCTCTAAGTCTTAACAACTAACTACTGGGGTGCCTCAGGGCTCAGAGCTTGGACCACTTTTCCTCTCTATCTACATGTCATCACTAGGATCTGTTATTCAGAAACATTTCAATTCTTTCTTTCAATCACTGCTATGGTGAAGACGCATAACTTTACCTCTTGTTCTGGTCAGATTATCCAACGGTAACTGCTTTCATCTTGGCCTGCCTGACAGACATTTCTTACTGGATGAAGGACCATCACCTTCAATTGAACCTTGTGACAGAACTGCTTGTCGTCTCTGGCAACTCAACACTTCATCACAACTTCTCCATTCAGCTCGGTTCGTCAATCATAATTCCATTCAGGACAGTTAAATTTCACAGATCACATTGCTAGAACTGCCCGGTCCTGCAGATTTGCCTTATTAGGATCAGGCCCTTCCTATCGGCGCATTCTACATAACTCCTTGTCCAAGCTCTTGTTTTATCCAGACTGGACTATTGTATTGACTCTCTTGGCAGGCCATCCAGTATGCATTGTCAAACATCTGCAGCTGATCCAGAATGCTACAGCAAGAGTGATCTTTAACCAGCCAAAAGAGAGTGCACGTCACACCCCTCCTCATAAAATTGCACTGGTTGCCAATAGGCGCTTGCATCAAATTCAAGGCACTGATGTTTGCCTACAGAACAACCACTGGCTCTGTACCCCATACCTAAACTCACTATTACAGACCAATGTGCCCTCCAAAAGCTTGTGTTCTGCAAGTGAATGACGCCTTGTTGTGCCATCCCAAAGAGGCACAAAATCACTTTCACGGACCTTTACCTTGACTGCTCCAAGCTGGTGGAATGACTTGCCTAACTTAACCTGAGCTGCTGACTCTTTAGCCATTTTTAAGAAACTGCTGAAGATGCAGCTTTTTACAACAACAACAAAAACCTTGCTACATGTACTGTGCTAGACTAACTGGGACTACTCGCAGCACCAGTGTTGTTGCCCTATTGTTGGCTTGATTGCTTCTGTTGTATTCCCTCTTCAAGTCGCTTTGGATAAAAGCATCTGCTAAATGTAAATGTGATTTTATTATGTAAATGTACAAATATCATCAGATATATATATACACACATACAGTGAGCTAATTTAATTTAATTTATTTATTTAAGTATCTTTAGGTTTGTTTAAAATGACAAGCTAACCAGGACTAAATGTATTTGATGTATTTGGAATAATTTGGAAAATAACTGATCTCCAAGTGTGAACACACCCAAAGAAGCTTAATTCTGGAATTCTGGGAATATCTGTTTTCGTCTTTTCACTAACTTTATAAGGTGATTTAATTATTTTACTTCAAAAACAAGATATTTAATAATATCTTACTGAAAATTAAATGTAAGGTTAGATTTATCATAGTTTCCCCTGTATATAGTAAGGTAACTTACTGTTAACCAATTAAAGGGATGGTTCACCCAAAAATGAACTACCCTCAAGTTATTCCAAACCTTTATTAATTTCCTCCTCCTGCTGGGTGGGTAACCAAACAGTTGACCCCATTGACTTCTGTAGTATGGGAAAAAAAAAATAGTATGCAATTCAATGGGGCCCACTGTTTTACTGACATTCTTCAAAATATCATCTTTTGTGTTCAGTAGAAGAAAGAAACTCATGCAGGTTTGGAACAACTTGAGGGTAAGTAAATGATGAGACCATTTTAATTTTGGGTGAACTGTCCAGCCTTTTACAGTTAATTTTTATATATTATATATATATATATATATATATATATATATATATATATATATATATATATATATATATATATATATATATATATATATATATATATATATATATATATATATATATATATATATATATATATATATAATATATATATATATATATATATATATATATATATATATAATATATATATATATATATATATAATATGCTGGCCTCATTAGACCTTGAGAACCTCTGGTTGATATGAACGGTTGGAAAAGATCTTCATGGAAAGTCTTATTCCCCATTTGTGTTCCAGAGAGAAACTAAACATGCACAGAATTATATGAAGGCCAGTAAATGATGACAATCATCATCTTTTTAATGTAATTAATCCTTTTTATAATGTCTATAATGACCATGTAGGAAAGAAAATTCCAGTTTGAAAAATGGACAATCTGCAAATTATGCAATCTGGACTCCCATTCCAAAACTTCCATCGCTTGTGAAGAACATGGGTTTACGCGTAAAAAAATGCACTAACTACTAGCCTGAGGCTCTAAAAGTTAATGCAGTTCATTCTTAATGTGAAAAATAAATGAATAAATCTGCTCACATTATTGTTTCTGTGTGGCTCTTTGGTATTTGCTTTAACCTTGCATGAACCTATATAAGGGGATTGATGAACCCCACTCATTATTTTCTCATCAGCAGACTGTGAAGAATAGTTTGAACCCACAATGTCTTAATAGCTTGAAATTGTGTGAGCAGCCTCCTCAATATTAGGATGTTGTTTCAGGCACTGCCAGACTGAAATACTGTGAACAAGCTTTTGCTTTGTGCCAAAGATCTCTAAGGTTTTAAGGCTAAATTGTTAGAAAGATTTCCTCTCACTGTTATTGATTGGCATGCCTGTTTACATATGGACCGCAAAGGAGATTTAACCAGTAGGGCAAGTTCATCGTTGCAGTGTAAATCAAGGGTTCAAAGTTACCCTAGCGTGCGTGGCCTCATTACTCTTTGTTGGTAGGTGCTTTAACTCTACCATCTGGATTCTTAAAAGCACCTTTGTGCAGTTGAAGGTCCTTTTTATAATTTTTTTTATTTCTTGCTTTTGATAGCAACATTTACATTGTAAATATCTAATTTAGTAGTTTCACCAATCACCAGTAATATACACTACCATTAATTTTTCGGTCGTGAGACTTTAAAATTATTATTATTATTATTATTATTATTTCTGCTTTTGAAAGAAGTCTCTTATGTTCACCAAGGCTGATTTTTATTTGATTTATTAGGATTGGCGCTAAACTCTGCAGGATAGTGCTTCAGGAGCAGGACTGGACACCCCTGACCTAACTAAAATGGCAACATGAAACATAAGATGGGAAATAAACTTTTAATATAGATCCGATGAGCAGACAGACACATGGACTGTGTATCTAACAGAATAAAGTGGTGTGTAACACTCCCAGAATCCTGTGAAACGTGAAATTTTGAAACACCATTGAGCATGAGCAATTGAGGATTGCCTAACAAAATTACTGGATATTCATGAAAACACTAGCATTGTAGGACAGGGTTCAATTAATTTCAATTAACATTTAACTGTATGGCGCTTTTCACAATACATATAGTTTCAAATCAACTTTACAGAAAATGCATTTCTGCATTACAATTTAGAGTGATCTGTTATCAGAGGTGACTGTGTCCAAGTAATATTTCAGAAATGTACATACACATCACGTAGTTAGCCAACATCATGTATTATTAATTTAAGGCAGAAACCAAGACAAAACAATTGTTTCACAGGAAATGTGAGGAAACGATGGCCAAATTCCTTTAATCATTCATCACAAAGAGTAAAACCACAGACTATAGTTCTGATGTGCAGCAAAAGATTGTTGAGCTTCACAAAATAGAAAGTGGCTGTAGGAAAATGGCTAAAGCATTGAAAATCCCCATTTCCACCATCAGGGCAATAATTAAGAAGTTCCAATCCACTAATGATGTTACAAATCTGCCTGGAAGAGGACGTGTGTCTATATCGTCCTAATGCACAGTGAGGAGGAGAGTTTGAGTGGCCAAAGACTCTCCAAGGGTCACAGATGGAGAATTGCAGAGATTAGTTGAGTCTTGGAGTCATAAAACCCAAAAAAAAAAAAAAAAAAAAAAAAAGGAAAAAAATAAAAAAATAAAAACAACCCCTACATCACCACATGTTGTTTGGGAGGATAAAAAGAAAAATCTTCCTCACTCATCCAAAAACAAGCTCCAGCATATTCAGTTACCAGATACGACTGGAAATTCAAACAGGTCTGCATATATATATATATATATATATATATATATTTTTTAATAAATAAGATCAAAAGGATAAAAATGCAGATTTATTTTTACAGCCACATTTGATCATATTTACCAAGGTGAGGTGGAGCCTCCATGGATTGGACTTCTTTGTTCAGCACTTCCCACAGGTGCTCAATTGGATTGAGATCTGGGGAATTTGGAAGCCAAGTCAACTCCTCAAACTCATTGTCGTGCTCCTCAAACCATTCCTGAACCATTTTTGCTTTGTGGCAGGGCATATTATCCTGCTGAAGGGAATACCAGGGAATGCAGTTTCCATGAAAGGGTGTACATGGTCTGCAACAATGTTTAGGTAGGTGGTACGTGTAACATCCACATGGATGGCAGGACCCAAGGTTTCCCAGCAGAACATTGCCCAAAGCATCACACTGTCGCCGCCGGCTTGCCTTCTTCCCATAGTGCATCCTGATGCCATGTGTTCCCCAGGTAAGCGACTCACACACACTGGGCCATCCACGTGATGTAAAAGAAAACGTGATTCATCCGACCAGGCCACCTTCTTCCATTGCTCTGTGGTCCAGTTCTGATGCTCACGTGCCCACTGTTGGCGCTTCCAGCGGTGGACAGGGGTCAGAATGGGTACCCTGACTGGTCTGCGGCTATGCAGTCCCATATGCAACAAACTGTGATACCTTTCTATCAGAACCAGCATTAACATCTGCAATTTGAGCTGCAGTAGCTCGTCTGTTTAATCGGACCACACGGGCCAGCTTTCGCGCCCCTCGTGCATCAAAGAGCCTTGGCCACCCATAATCTGTCGCTGGTTCACCACTGTTCCTTCCTTGGACCACTTTTGATAGATACTGACCACTGCAGACCGGGAACACCCCACAAGAGCTGCAGTTTTGGAGATGCTCTGACCCAGTCGTCTAGCCATCACAATTTGGCCCTTGTCAAACTCGCTCAAATCCTTACACTTGCCCATTTTTCCTGCTTCTAACACATCAACTTTGAGAACAAAATGTTCACTTGCTGCCTAATATAGCCCATGCACAGACTGAGGACTTGTGCCTGCATTTCAGAATGCCACTGCACACATTTCAGTCTGGTCTCATTGTTAATACTCATTGTTAGTATTAATTATTTAAGGGTACGAAGCGTACTTTTTGTATCTTTGGATAGATACTCAAATGTTCAATATGGACTTTTTCGCAACATTTAAACAAACATTTATTATGTTTTTACAGCTAAAAACGTATAATATTTACAAATCTTTTGTCATGAAGATCTTTTACTAAAAAACTTTTTTTTTTTTTTTTTTTTTTTTTTTTTTTTATAGACAAATTTTAGATCCAATCCCGCTAATCCCACTCCTACCTCGAAACCAGGGCCATAACCACCATAGACATTGAGGGGGACAAGTCCACTGAATAATTAGAATGGAATTAGCCAAACTGTCCGCCCCAATATTTAATATTCTTGATGCTGCTCTGCTGAATTCCATTACACACCGCTCCGTTTGTTGCGAGGATGACAAAAGTAAAATGTTACATTTTTAGGTTGGTCTGCCTCTGCGGTCTAACAGCGCTCGTCACTGTCAGAATGAGTGAGATGGCCAATCAAATCAAAGAAGGCGGGGCTTACTGTTAGTGTGAATTCCAACGAGACACTTTAGTTATAGCAGTGAAAGGGTGCGTTGTAAGTAACTAAACATTTAATATTTGACAACTTTCAGTCCACTCTGTGAAGGCACAAATTTCTCATTCGAATGCACAACTGAAACATGGCATACCGTAAAACGTATTGTAAAGCTTCTTGAGGTGGCAATTTTAAAATTTACAACGAATGTGGGATTTGACGTTTACAGTCACTGCTGAGAATGGGGATGAAGATCGCTGAATAAAGGCTTGGATTTAAGTCTTTTCTTCGCAGTCATAAGGATCCTAAACATTGTAGAACCACACTTTACATAGGTCATGTTTCAACATTTGTCTCAATATTTTTTTCTTTAATTTATTTTGTTTAAAAAAAATACAAGTTGTTTACCTTTAAACAAAACATAACCAAATAAGACCTCATCAGTTCCCCATGTTTCATGTGTCACATCTGTTGTGGCTGGTGGTTATGGTTTACATGTCTGGTGGTAGAATATTAGCCGTGGCTATTTTGGGCACATGGGCCACAGTGGGGTTTGCAGCTTCTCCTATCGTGTGAGGTTGACCTTTTGCATATGATATAGGTCTTCATGTTGATTAATTTCTGACTGTGAAATATGAGATGCTGCTGGTCAGATGTTCAACTTGTAGTAATGGAAAATGAGTTGCTAATCACGTTAGCAGCACCGATCAGGGATTGGAGTTCAGAAGATCTGTTTTCACGGACATGTAATGCAAAAGTGAAGTAATCTGATACACAGACAACCAGCATATCCCATGACATCATGTAAACAAACACTGCTGTTTACAGTATAAGTTGATAGCAAGGGTAAATGACCTAGATCTGTTGTGTGTATTTAGACCGAGGCTGTACTCTTTTCTAGCTCAACAACAAAGCAACTGAAGCCCTTATTTGTCTCCATAAGCATCACAACTAAATGACTCCTGTCGGAGATGTATCTACTACTGAGGAATCATCTCCACTTGTTTTAATTTTGCCCATGTGTGATTTAATGAGTGCAGGAACTGCAATTTGTGATCTGTAATGTGTGTGTGTGTGTGTGTGTGTGTGTGTGTGTGTGTGTGTGTGTGTGTGTGTGTGTGTGTGTTCTGTGCTTCTCCGCAGCTTGCTACAAATTCCGTGACAATAAAAAAAAAAGCTAAAGTAAAAAAAAAAAAAGACACCACGGTGGTTTAGAACCTTGAACCAGCAAGTCATATATTTGGTACTGAATTTGTTTTACTGACCAACATTGAACCAACATTTAAGTTTTAACTTTTACCCATTCCCTGGAGTAAGTCTTTTACTTATAACTAAGAATGCCCCCTCTTCCTGTTGTCAAATTCTCAACGTAATTGCTAAAATTATGAGCAGGGGTCAAGCTTCCAGTGGACTCCTGCTCTGTTTCAAGCACACTTAAGGAAGTAACTCTACTCTGAATTCTCACATTACCCAGTGGAGCAATCTGCAGAAGTTCACTGATTAATCGGTGAAGGTTCACCTCCTCCATCAGATTATGTTTGTTGAAACAACACTGAGTAACTGTTATGTAGAACGTGAGACTAGAATTGGTGCATCTTGAATAATAACACCTATTTTGCATTGAAAAATATTAAATGTGTCTGGAAGACAATACTTTACTGATGAATTTTAGAAGCACACATTTTTATTTATTTATTCATTTATTTATTCATCTACTTAATTTTTTTATTTGTTTTATTTATTTGTATGTATTAATAATTTTCTATTTGTTTATTTACTTAAATATTTACCTCTCTATTTTATTTGACTTCTTTTTTTTTTTCAGTTATTTTTGTAAAAAAAAATATATATATATATATATAAACCAAATTTTATTTATTTATTTAATTTTACTTGCCACAATCTGGTATCAGACATTTTTATGATATTGTACTATGTCCTAAAACTAGTGTACTGGTTAGTCATTTACTCTGAGTATATACTTTCGCATTGCCAGCGAGATGCATATAAAAAGGCAGATTGTGAACTTAATGTGTTTACAGGGCTGTGGATTTGAGTGTTTTCAATTCAACAAAGCTTGTATTTTTACAACTCTAATTCATAATGGCGTGTTCAAATGCCACTGCGTGAGCGTGAAGCTTGCCTTCCATAAGAATAAATTATGTTGTAAAATATTGCATATTGTAAAGAGAACTGATGCTTTGTCAGGCTAAGGCATTCATGACTTCTCTTACCTGGGAAATGGACATTAATTTCTCCAACTGTTGCTCTGTATTTTTAAATAGCTGAACTAAGTGTGAAATGTACCTCTGATGTAAAATTGATAAAAGCGCTCTTATATAATTATGTAAAAGCTTTGACCCTGCCTCAGGGAGAGAGATTGAATGTGAAAAACAAATGGCCGAACAGGAATTGTTTCTGGGTTTGTTTTCTCCCTCTCTGTGATTGAGCTTTGTTTTTGGCTATCAGCATGTACATAACAGTGTCTAAGAAACAAGTACTTCAGATAAAACGGTTTGATATCAGAAGTATCTCTTCTGATATGATACTCATTAGTTTCCAGGCGACGGCAACACAACCACATCCCTGTCCAGTATTACTGAATGAATTAATGACGGGCACTGGGAGATGTGTCATATAGTGTTACTAATCTGGTCGGGTCCTTCAGTTAGAAATTAATTTCCATCTGAAAACAGATTGCTACCCTTCTGATAATAGAAAAATGCGATTAAAGATCTTTACGTGACTACCTCCTCTTTTCTGTGTTCAGAAACAGCGATGATGGTTAATTTTCTCCTCAGGAACGTTTTATAAAAAAATGAGAGGACAGCATGCTGTGAAAAAACAACCTCTGTGTCTTTTTCTCCTGTTTGTTCTGAATTGTTTTTTTTTTTTTTTTTTAGGGTGAGGTATCCTTTATGATTTCATCACACTTACAAAACAGTAATGTGGAACTGCCATGATACAGTGATATCAACACATGGTAATTCCATGGTATTTTTTTAGACAATACATGGTACTATATATTATGGTATAGGAATACTTTACCTTATTCTTATACCATGGTATTTATATGATACTCTAAGATACCGCATTCATTTAGTATTACCATGGTACATATCCAAAGAATCTTTTGCTTAGCAACACCTATCAGTGAGGCAGTGTCGAGAGACCGACTCAAAAAGGAACGAGAATTTCTAAGTTTTCTACCAAAATTCTACATTACCAAAAAAAAAAGAAAAGTTTGCCTTTTTTTTTTTTTTTTTTTTTTAACTATAAGTATTTATTAATAAAATATTGCCTGGTTATATATGATAATACCATGATGATACCATTTTTGTTGGAGTGTTACATAACTTCATGGAAAATAATTCATTACCTATATCAAATTTGATAGAAAAGCATGAAAGAGGCAAAGTCCTATGGTATTACCATGAAGTTTGAGGTCAATAGGATTTATTTGATTTTTTTAGTCGCTTCTGCTCTCACCAAGGCTGCATTTATTTGATCAAAACTAGGCCTGTCACAACTACTTTTTGTTTCGCGATATATCGTCTCAGAAATAATTGCGATAAACGATATTGTTATTTTAAGACTATTTTATGCCACTGAATAAATGTAATCCTAATATAACCGCATAATAATGCAAGTAGACCTACACACTTTCAAATGACAACCTTTTAATTCTTTAGATTTATGGAAATTAAGGGTAAAAAATATATTATCCTAAAAAAAAAAAAAAAAAAAAAAAAAAAAAAATTAAGTAGTAAATAAACATTTTCCCGGCTTTAACACTCGTCATTCTGTGTTGACATTTATATGTTATTTATAATAACGGTATTGCGGCTTTGAAATTGAGTCCATTTGGGCTTATTCTTCCAAACTGTCAGTAGTTATCAGGAAAACTCTATAACGCCTCAAATGGCGCCTTTTTCATCTGTTGATAACTGCTCTGTGTATGAAGGAACTGGCCGAGAACCACTTTCGCCTCCGTCACAAGATGACAGCACAATCGAGTAAAATGTTGGTGACATTCATTATCATGCATGTATGTATATAATAATAATTTTACAATATTTTTTTCTTTTTTTTTTTTTTTTTTCTTTTAATATATTTTTTAAATGTAACTTATTTCTGTGATTTGAGGAGCTACATTTTCATCACCCAATACTGTCTTTAGTGCCATATGATCCCCGGTTATGATTAGTTTGAAATAGAAAAGTTTTTACTGTCACTTGATCCCTTGATTTACTGCATCCTTCTTGAATAAAAGTATAAAATAGTCTTTAAAAAAATCTAGAGTTCCGATACTAGTATCGGAAATATCACCAATACCACAACAAATTCTGGCATAAATTCTGGTATCAGCGAGTACTTGAACCCATGTACCGATCCGATACCACTTTCTTACACAAGATCTAGTTATTATGACCGCAAGCTTTGCCTAACCGCTCGCTGCACGGTTCTTCTTCGCTGCTCAGAATGCATTACAAACACAAGAAGTTGTGCTGTGTTGCCAAAAGCAACCACTGTTTAGAGCAGCGAAGAAGAAATGAAAACGTGTTCGCAGTATTTCAGACTGGTCCAACCAGCCAGTAAAACGGCGACTAGAGATGTCACAAGTACCGGTACTTCGGTACCAAGTCGGTACTGAAAATAAAAAAATGCGAGGATACTAGCATTTCTGTAGTACCGGTAGAACTGACTCCCGAGTATATTCGCAGCTGCGTTCAGTCGCATCCGTGTTTATCTAAGCACAGGGCTCCAGACTGTAAACTGCAAAACACCATTTAAATATTACTCCTGCAAATTCTGCCCCTCTGTGTGGATGCACGGGCGCACGCGTGGCGCTCGCTGTCTTTGTAGTTTCTGCCGTATGTCACTATATGAGGACACGAACGCATAAACCGTCACTTCATGAGAATTTACCGTTTCATTTGAGAAAACTGTCATATCATGAACCTAGACACTCAAAAGGTCTTCATGGCAACCCGTCAAAATAAAAGTTCGGTTTAACGTGAAGAAATTGACAGAATATATTAGGCTACTGTTGTACAGTAGATTTAGCTGTGTCTCTCTATAATACATCTCTACTAATAATTGCCTAGATGGTTGTTTATTTTTCACTTGTTTTGTTATAAAGATATTTTCTGATTTTTATATATATTATATTTTATTTATTTATTTATTTATTTATTTATTTGTTTGTTTGTTTGTTGCAGTTTTTTTTATGCAGTTATATTGTAAAACTAAAATACCCTTTTCAGTTTGCGGTGTTAGATTTGTGGCTGCATTTGAAAGTCTTTTTCGCTTAAAAAAAATAAAAATATTGCTGTCAAATGCATGTGAGATAATAAAAATACTGTAATAAATACAGTAGTTCGCTGTATGTATTTGTTCATGTTTTATTAAGGGATAAGTCTGAAGCAGACCATAAAATAATTCTAGCAATTCATGCAGGGCTAGTAGAGCCGTATATACAGATACACACCCAGGTATCGGATCAGTACTCAGTATCGGCTGATACCCTGAGCCCAGGTATCGGAATCGTATCGGGAAGGGGAAAAGGGTATCGGAACATCTCTTAAAAAAACTCTCACTGGCCTCAAACTTTTGGATGGTAATGTACAGTAAATATGGTAATCAGTACCTTGTTATTAGCCTACCATTTGACGCGTCACTGATTCGTAGTACGCCAATGCATTTCTTGTAAAGAGTTTTTTTTTGATTTGTCTACTATATAGGCGCTTGTGTGTTGGCGGTTGGATTGTCTTGTTTTCTTAGCACAATGCAGAGTTAATTCTGCCTTTTCGCTTCTTTATCATTTGTGATGCAGTTATTTTCCACACTGATGGATTCAGACAGAGAAGTGACTGCTTCCACAGTCTGTTTCTCCTGTATACACTTTCCTGACGCTATGCTCGACTGCCTCAAAATGAGAAACACCTGCATCAAAACACTTTAGCTTCAGTTATATCATCATTTTTCCATGTGTGCTATTAGTTGTCTAATTGAAGAATTCATTTCAACCATTCTAGCAGCACATCCCACGAAAGGCCATGCTTTAGTGTGGTGGTGGTGTTGTTATATATATTTTTACACAATTGAAGAGGTGTTGATGGGTACAAGAAACAGCTGCAACCACATAAAAGACACAGATATTTAATAAATTATTCTGTATATAATTCTCATCACTTTAAAATCTAATTTGGAAAGTTATGTTCATTATGGTTTTTAGTGGTGTTAATTTTGTTAAACTATGATGAATATTTATTTTTTATTTATTTATTTTTTGATGTTTGTTGACGACCTCTTTTCCATGACTAAAAACAATAACTGTGACAAAAATGAATGTCACCAAAATGTCACTCTTTATTTTTATCTGGAAAAAAAGAGACGACAAAATATTACAAGCCTGTAAAAAGTTTCATCCAGTCAGTGTTCCTTCAAACGATCTGGCATCAAACCTTCTCAGTGATGATCTGTAATAAATCCAAACATTATTGTTTAAGATTTGTGGTTGCTGAATACATGCACTTACACAACCTGTGTAACAATACAAAGTCTTTTTTTGCTGTTGTTTTAATAGAAAAGCATGTAACACAGAATTATTGGAATTAATATTAGTAATAATAAACTATTAGTTATTTGAGAAGTTGTTTTGTTTTACCAGTGTTTCTAATGTAGAGAGTATGCTAATTTTTATGATAAATGACCTATAATAAATCAGGAAACTAGATGAGGTCAAATAAATCATGCATAAGAGTTGACTTTCTATTTGTGCTTCTAGGTGAACGTGCAATAATTCTGATGAAATGTCAGAATAAACTGTGCTTTTAAAAAAAAAAGAAAAAAAAAAAGCTAGACTAAAATTCCCAGACGCTTAGTCGGCCAAAACTGGATTAAATATGAATTAAACTAAAAAGTATGTTTGACACAGGACTAAGACTAAAGTTTTTACTGTATATCAGATTTTAGAGTCTAAATGATCTGTGTATGTGTTATATTATAGCAAGTGTTATAGGACATTTCACCATTTACTGTCTATAGAATTAAAGCTTGAAAGTGTTGTGTAACTCTCCCATAGAAATAACTGAACTCCACTTATCTGTCCTTCATAGGCAGCCAGACCGCTAGGAAAGATGGTTTATGCAGATGTTTTACCGACGCACACCTTTAATCTTCTTAGAGAGTTCAGGACCGATTTATCTCCTTGAGTTATGCTGTAATTATATAACCTTTCATATCTGTTTATTTGAAATCCTGCTAAACAAAGGTGTAAATCCCACATGATCTTGTTCTAAAGTTTCTAAAGAAGGTTGGGTCAAAGAGAGATGCATTAAAGCTTTAAACTTCACACAGTCCCAAAATGAACTTTGTGCTGATGTATGATCTCATGCTTTTAAAATATTATTACTGAGAAATGGCCTTGTTTACTTGTCAGGGAACTGAGACATATTACAGTGTTACAATAAAGTTACGCTTGCTTCAACCTCTGTCCCACAGAAAAGATTATACTGTAACTATGAATCATAGTTTGATCTGTAAGCCTGGCCAAAATGCATCATGGGTATTTTACAACATCATTTGTTTTTATAATAGATAGACAGTTGAGATATGTAAAGAAACATTTTGTCAAATGACCAGTTATGAGGTCATATTTATATCTATGGTCAGTCATAAAGAGATGTTATCTTATTTTGTGTCCAGCAGGCTTGGGTTAAAAATGACTGCCTCATGAAAACAACAGACAATGGGTAATAAATGAGCTCCTGTTCTGCATGCAGTTTGCTGTAGGCGTGTCACTTTAGTTAAGTTTATTTCTTGCTCATTTATTAGTTTAGTTAACCTGTACTTTAAATTTGTATGCAAGTTTATATTCAATCAGAATTTTGTTGTCAAATAGCGTTTTGTTTGTTTCCTTTTTTTTTTTTTTTTTTATTGAAAGTGCCCCTATTATGCTTTTTCGAATATTACCTTTATGCTATTGTGAATGTAAAAGGTCTGCAAAGTTTTAATGCTCAAAGTGCGTGACAAATAATGTTAGTCTCCTAAAATTGTTAAAATGCCATTGTTAAAATTGCCCAACATTACAGCAGAAAAAAAATATTTTTACAGCCTGGTACAAAAAGTGGTTTTGCTCTATATAGCAATAAAAAAAAAAAATGTTTAACTCATTAGTTTAAATTATATTTATTAAGTCTTAAAGGGCACCTATTATGCCCCTTTTAACAAGATGTAATATATGTCTCAGGTGTCCCCAGAGTGTGTCTGTGAAGTTTCAGATCAAAATTCCTAACAGATCATTTAATATACCATTTTGAGAGTGCCAATTTTTGGGTTTGAAGAAAAATGAGCGGTTTTGTGTTGTGTGTCTCCTTTAAATGCAAACGAGCTGCTGCTCCCCTCCCCAAAGGGCGGAGCCTTCACAGCTCGTGAACATGCGAATGAAAACTGATATATACATCTGTTTGGTTTTGATAATCTCTATCGCGGACACGCCCACGTGACATTGCGGTTCTTCATCATCGTGAAATATTATCATCTGCATGCATTTAAAGCCTTATCCCTCTCAGCCTTAGTCTATGCTCTCAACTTGAGCACACACCCCGACACATGCACAGAGCTGGATGTCTGTGAATATTAAACAACTAGACTAGTTCTTTTTCATGTGTTATTGCAATTTTAAACTGTCAAATGCACACAGGGTTATGTCAGAAACACACAA
Organism: Paracanthobrama guichenoti; assembly: GCA_018749465.1. NCBI lineage: Eukaryota > Metazoa > Chordata > Actinopteri > Cypriniformes > Gobionidae > Paracanthobrama > Paracanthobrama guichenoti. The sequence goes on from CM031947.1 coordinate 40,190,437, forward strand.
AGTTCACATGATAACAGTTGGTTATGTCTGTGCACATATGCAGCAAGTACAGAAATCCTGTGTGTATATTAGATCTGTGTAACGTTACTAAAGTGATAATAGTAATAGTGTCATATACAATACCTGCTGCTATAGGGGTTAGTTGTAACACACAAATGGTTTAAAATTTTCCACACATGCCAGGATGACGAAAATTAAAAAAAAATCTTTGGAAAATATCACTGAACATTTATTTAACAATAACAAAAGTAAAATACTTGCGTTTATTTTTCATCTCTGTTTTTTGTGTTTAAAATATCAGATTTGTCTTATTTTAAATAATCTTATATCTGTTATTTAACAGTTGATATCGTTCTTTAATGCTGATCTAACAGCAGAAGACACGAGCCGGATTTACATCCCAGCTGCGCATGTGGGGCATGTTGTCACACTGCGTTACGATGAGCCCTTATTAGAACTACGCTATTATATTCTATACTTTTATGAATTCTTTTGAGAAACCATGAAAAAAAAGGTGAATAAAGATGTTCAGTGCAGTTCAATGTTCAGAAATTATTCATCATTATTATTATTATTATTATTATTATTATGTTTTGAACTATGCTGTATAGCTGTATTTAGCGGCGTGTCTGTCAAACTCAAAAATTTTATATTTTTAATGATTTAAAAAATGCCATTATTTTATTTTAAAAGTTAATAATTGTATTTTATTGACAAAATATTTTAGTTTGTCTTGGATATTTTTTTTTATTATATCAGGTAACATTTGAAGCTGTCATTTGGTGATGTTACATCATACCCCCTCACATTACAATACCCCACCTATGGGGCATGTTGTCACATTTCACTTCCATTCTTTCGGGGGAAATCAAGAAAAAAGTATACACTGTATTAATGAAACAAAACCACATAATTGTACTAGACATGTGAAATTAATGTGGGGAAAAAATAAATACTTTGAACCCCAAGTGGATTTACACAAACTGAGAAAGTCAAAAAGCGCTAGGTTGTGCCCCGCTCTCCCATATCTGCTGTTAAAATGAATCAAACAACAAAAGATAAACATAAAATCACTCTGCTCTTGACTGAATTAACCTTTAGTAGCTTTATTAAGAACACATTTATTACTTGAATGCTGCTGTAAATGCTCTGGTGAGGAGATAAACTTGGCAGTGTAGCGAGATCTAGCCCCAGGGGAAATGGTGCGGGATTTATGCATGCGTTTAATCGTGTTACGATCAAACATGCACAGATCCGCACAGAGGGGAATTTTGATATTAACAATTGATTTTTAAACGGATTAAAACAATTATTAATATCTAGGGCTTAATTCAACTTTTAGAAATTTCTTTGATTCTAGAATTGAGTTCAAAGGACGGATAATTGTCCACCAACTATCTCCCTTTTAATAACTCTTAAACAACGTTTCTCTGGCCAGGAGAAGTATCTTTCTTTTAATTTGTAACAGGGTCGGTTCAACGTAAAAGTGACCTATGTATGAGCAACTCAAGCGCAATCACGTGTGAAATATATATGTTTTAATAAAATCAACAAACATACACAAATTAACTGAAAGCAGGAAGGAGAGAGAGGGAGAAAGAGAGAGAGAGAGAGAGAGAGAGAGAGAGAGAGAGAGAGAGAGAGGCAACGGTGATACGATCGACACAACCTATGAGCACAAGCAAGAAATCAGTCCAGCTTATTGGTATAAGCTCAACTTTATAACGACAGCTTAAGGGATACTTGCATATGTTTCCTTGGTTGTGAGCTTGTGCGTTTAGGGGAATTCCGCGATCCGGTCCGTGTTTCAATCTTGCCGGGTGGTTCCTTGGAGTCCGCGGGAAATTCAACTTTGGTTCCTTTGTGTGATGAGATCCGTTGGAAGATGACGAAGAGGAAGAGGAAAGCCAAAAGAGGTGGCAACAGGAAGCAAAACGAAGAGAGAAGACAAGAGGGAGAGACAAGAGAGCGAGAAGCGCCAGGCCCATTTTTAAAGGGGGCGCGACGGGCACGCCTCTTTGTCGGAACAGCCAATCAGAGCGAAGGAACTCAGAAGCGGAAATCTCCCTTGTCTTGGGCCTCGCCTCATTAACATGTTTTATGGCTCTCTCTTAGATAACCCCCAAGTCTGCCTTTGTACGCAGACTTTGGGGTTTTGGCATGAAAGAAAGAGTCTGATGCATCATAGTACCCCACAACACACCTACCTGGCCTACAAATTGCGAGACAAAGATTTCGAGACCAAGCATGGGGAGTTTAACTTAAGAGTTAAAGGAACAGCGAGGATTGACGTCATTCTTCCTTACGCATTCACTGGCTATAAGTTTCTAACCTATCAAAACACATCTAAAATGGTTATAACAAAAAGCATGCATACATACAGGGAACAGCACACCTAAAATGAAAAATAACTAAGTTAAAAGCCATATAATCTGTTCGGATGTCCTTTGGTATGTGTGAGGTGGGGGCTGGTTTTATAATGGTCTCTCATGAGCTGCACGAGCATGGTTTGTGTCCTTTTAGCACCGTTAACCTGTCAGTCTGTAGACTTCACGGCGCCGGTCTTGTTTGAGTCATTATAACTAATCAAAGTATTGGTCCGTTGATCATTTATGAGCACAGTCCATACGCTACAGCAGACTTTGTACAGCTCTCTGAGGTCTATGCTAATATGGCAGTGTCCATCAACACTTGTGGGCCGGGCCTGTAAAATGTAACGTCACATTGCCCAGAATCTGCAAACAGTTTGTTTTGAGACACTGCTTATGATTTATGGGGTTTAAAAAAAGTGGGTGGAATTTTACCATTATAGGGTGATTGTGTACACACACTGCCAACACACATTTATGTAAAAGTTTTGCATAATGGGTGTCCTTTTAAAGCTCTGCATAATTAAGGCAGTGACCACTTTGAGTGACAGGTGGATTGCTGCTGCTGGTTTCAGCAGCCAGGCACACCAGCTCCACCCACATCCTGCCTCTTTGCCCATTTTCGGTTATCCTGGACTGACATGCTGCCAAGATGGCGACTGCCACTTCCGCCCACTTTGGGTTTCAAAAATGCTCTTCAGAAACCTATGGGTGATGTCACAGACACTACATCCATTGTTTTAAACTGTCTGTGGCAGTGTTAATTTTGACAGCAAATTTTGATTTACTTTTAGTCAGTCTTTTGACACAAATGCAATTTTAATTTTTTTTTTGTGTAACCAAAATATCAATAATGACCAGGGGGGAAAAGTTATATATAATGCGTGACTTTTAATCATAAACAAGCTTGAAAGACACCGTGACTCTTATTTTGACATGTCTGCGCCTTACTATTGAGTCGCAGGCTGCTCATTTAAGTTCAGAAGGAAATAATATATGCATTGTTACAACCATCTAAACCATATTACCATATAAACATCGTAAAATAAACATTTTCATTATTCATCTGCATTAGTTCATAAACAATTGCCTGGGTAAATATGCACTATTCATTGATTGCGAGCCTCTCTGAAGCGATGCTGCGTGAGCCTGTAAAACGCGCAACAAGATTCAAGAGTTTTATTTGTCACATACACAGTTATATACAGAATATATACACTCACCTAAAGGATTATTAGGAACACCTGTTCAATTTCTCATTAATGCAATTATCTAATCAACCAATCACATGGCAGTTGCTTCAATGCATTTAGGGGTGTGGTCCTGGTCAAGACAATATCCTGAACTCCAAACTGAATGTCAGAATGGGAAAGAAAGGTGATTTAAGCAATTTTGAGCATGGCATTGGTTGTTGGTGCCAGACAGGCCGGTCTGAGTATTTCACAATCTGCTCAGTTACTGGGATTTTCACGCACTTTCACGCACAACCATTTCTACAGGGAAAAACATCCAGTATGCGGCAGTCCTGTGGGCGAAAATGCCTTGTTGATGCTAGAGGTCAGAGGAGAATGGGCCGACCGATTCAAGCTGATAGAAGAGCAACTTTGACTGAAATAACCACTCGTTACAACTCGGTATGCAGCAAAGCATTTGTGAAGCCACAACACGCACAACCTTGAGGCTGATGGGCTACAACAGTAGAAGACCCCACCCGGTACCACTCATCTCCACTACAAATAGGAAAAAGAGGCTACAATTTGCACGAGCTCACCAAAATTGGACAGTTGAAGACTGGAAAAAATGTTGTCTGGTCTAATGAGTCTCGATTTCTGTTGAGACATTCAGATGGTAGAGTCAGAATTTGGTGTAAACAGAATGAGAACATGGATCCATCATGCCTTGTTACCACTGTGCAGGCTGGTGGTGGTGTAATGGTGTGGGGGATGTTTTCTTTAGGCCCCTTAGTGCCAATTGGGCATCGTTTAAATGGCACGGCCTACCTGAGCATTGTTTCTGACCATGTCCATCCCTTTATGACCACCATGTACCCATTCTCTGATGGCTACTTCCAGCAGGATAATGCACCATGTCACAAAGCTCGAATCATTTCAAATTGGTTTCTTGAACATGACAATGAGTTCACTGTACTAAAATGGCCCCCACAGTCACCAGATCTCAACCCAATAGAGCATCTTTGGGATGTGGTGGAACGGGAGCTTCGTGCCCTGGATGTGCATCCCACAAATCTCCATCAACTGCAAGATGCTATCCTATCAATATGGGCCAACATTTCTAAAGAATGCTTTCAGCACCTTGTTGAATCAATGCCACATAGAATTAAGGCAGTTCTGAAGGCGAAAGGGGTCAAACACAGTATTAGTATGGTGTTCCTAATAATCCTTTAGGTGAGTGTGTATATATATATATATATATATGTATGTATGTGTATATGTATATATATTTCACCGGCAGTGAAATGTAAACGGGTTCGCTCCATGGACAGTGCAAATTCACAGTTAAAAACACGAGGACATTATATAGAAATAGGATAAAAAAAAGTACTCTATTTATAATTCTACAGATATATATAAAGTCAAGAGAAAAAAAAAAGTAAAAAATAAGGATAAAGTGGAATAAAATAATTGAAGTAGACTGTGCAGTGAGTAAACTGTAGACCTATAAATATGTGGTTAACAAATGTATAAAGAGTATAATGTGCAAACAGGTTTATAACAGGTTGTTACACAGTAACAATGAGAACAGAAAGTGCAGTGCAATGACAGTGTATCGATGTTTATCCAGAAGTGAAGTCACGTGACGTTAAGTTCAGGAGTCTGATGGCCTGGGGGAAGAAGCTCCTCCTGAGTCTCTCAGTTTTGGCCATCAGGCTTCGGAAGCGCTTACCAGATGGCAGCAGCGTGAAATGAGGGTTTGCAGGGTGATTAGAGTCCTTGATGATCTTGGTAGCTCTACCTTTGCAGCGTTTGGTGTAGACGTCCTGCAGAGACGGGAGAGCTGACCCTGAGATACGCCGGATAAGCGCACGACTCTTTGCAGGGCTTTGCGGTCATGACTGGTGCTGTTCCCATACCACGCGTGTGATGCGTGCCACGCTGTGACAACAGTGTTGTGTTTTCATGCAGTTAGATCAGCATGTCACAATTCAAATGTGCGCATCTATTATACAGGACATCAGTACTGACTGTATCTCTTCCCTAATCCCCTAATCATCCCTTCCTAACATTATCGTCTGACAGTAGATTTTCATCATAGTTTTTATTAGTTGTCGTCTCCTTTTCATCAAAGGAGAAAATGTCGTTGATGAAAATTGACACAATGTAAATAACGTATTTTTGCTGTAATACAGTAGTATAAGGCATTACTAATCAATTTTCAGCAATATTTTACTCTGTACATTTTCAGAAACGCTTGCATTACGGCACACTTTTAGCCCAAATTTTAATATTTTTTTAATTTAATTAAAATTTATTTAAAAAAAAAATAAAAAGTACTTTACAGGAGTGCCGCAAGGAATGTTTTCAGCCTCTGTGTTCGTGCTGGCCAGTGTAAAAGCGGCTAAAGAAGGCTTAAAGGCTCTGTCGTTTCAAAGAATAGCACAATGGTGAGCGTGTCAAGTATAAACACCTCTCCAAACGGACGAGGCGTGCGCAGTCAGAGGAGACTCGCGCTGTGGAGCCAAACGAAAGCATAAACAAGGCTTAATGGTCCAGAAGAAGACTGTACATTCGCGAGATGGATGTATGTGCTTTACTTCGAGTTGGTCAATGAAATTGGCAAATAAAGGCAAATGCAGTCAAATTCAACCTTTGTCTAAAATTGAAAAAAAAAATCTCGACGTCGCGAAATAGCACTAAAAAAAAACAAACATCTCTTGCACTTTTTGCACTTGCAATGACGTTTTTGTGTTGTGAACCTCTTGAATTCAAAGATAATAAAATAATGCCAACAATAAGAAAAGAACAAATGTGCATCTTGTGAATATGAATATTATGAATAGACCCAAGCTATTCCCAGCTATTGCCAGATAATCACTTTACCTCTACTATACTTTTAACAGACTTGGATCGTTTGTGATTCTGTCTGTCATCCTTTCTTGGATTGTCTTGAGCCTTCACTTTCCCAATTATATGCTATATTGTTAGCCTGGATAACCCACAGTCATTGTGCTGCTACATCATATCGCCTTCTACTTGATGTAAAATGCTCTGTAGTAGCCTAAATTTTGTCATTTTAGAATGTTAAGTTCTGTAGTTATTTTGGTGAAAGTAACTCAAGAGTAATACAGGAGTAATGTAATGCATTACAATTCTGAGACTGTAATATTGTCCAATATTGCCACTTCCTCCAGCTCTTCCTGGGGAACCCCGAGGCGTTCCCAGGCCAGCCGGGAGACGTAATCCCTTCAGCATGTCCTAGGTCTTCCCCGGGGCCTCCTCCCAGTGGGATGTGCCCGGAACACCTCCCCAGGAAGGCGTCCAAGAGGCATCCGAAATAGATGTGGAGGAGCAACGGCTCTACTCTGAGCTCCTCCCGAGTGACCGAGCTTCTCACCCTATCTCTAAGGGAGCGCCCAGCCACCCTCCGGAGAAGGCTCATTTCGGCTGCCTGTATCCGGGATCTTGTCCTTTCGGTCATGACCCACAGCTCATGACCATAGGTGAGAGTAGGAATGTAGATTGACCGGTAAATCAAGAGCTTCGCCTTACAGTTCAGCTCCTTCTTGACCACGACAGACTGGTACATCGACCGGATTACTGCAGAAGCTGCACCGATCCATCTGTCAATGTCCTGTTCCATCCTTCCCTCACTTGTGAACAAGACCCCAAGATACCTGAACTCCTCTACCTGAGGCAGAAACTAACCTGAAGTGGGCAAGCTGCCCTTTTCCGACTGAGAACCATGGCCTCGGATTTGGAGGTGCTGATTCTCATCCCAGCCGCTTCACACTCGGCTGCAAACTGTCCCAGTGCACGCTGAAGGTCCTGGTCTGAGGAGGCCAACACAACAACGTCATCCGCAAAAAGCAGCAATGAATTGTGTGGTCCCCAAACAGGACACTCTCCGGCCTTTGGCTGTGCCTAGAAATTCTGTCGTACAGGGACCAAACAGCCTGGACCCCGTACTCCCAGAGCACCCTCCACAGGACGCCACGAGGGACACAGTCGAATGCCTTCTCCAAATCCACAAAACGCGTGGATTGGTTGGGCAAACTCCCATGAACTCTCCAGCACCCTGGAAAGGGTGTAGAGCTGGTCTAGTGTTCCACGACTGGGACGAAAACCACTCTGTTCCTCTTGAATCCGAGGTTCCACTATCAGCCGAATTCTCCTCTCCAGTACCCTGGCATAGACTTTCTTGGGGAGACTGAGAAGTGTGTTTTTTTTTTTTTTTCTCTCTGTAGCTGGAACACACTCTCCGGTCCCCCTTCTTGAAAAGAGGGACCACCACCCCGGTCTGCCAGTCCAGAGGCACTTTCCCCAACCACCCGGGTGATGGACGAGTCCACCTCTGAGCCCTCAGCCACTGCTTCCTCAATGGAAGACGTGTTGGTGGGATTGAGGAGATCCTCGAAGTATTCTTTCCACCGTCTGACGATATCCCCAGTTGAGGTCAACAGCTGCCCATCTCCGCTGTAAAGGCCAGTAAGATTGTAATGTAAAAAATTACTTTTAAATAACAGTAACAAGTAATCTATAATGCATTACAGTTTGGAAGTTACTTGCACAACACTGGTTGCGGAGCCATGGAAGGCAAAACAGCCATAGAACTGCAGCACAGTCAGTTTTTCATCTTAAAAACAAAAATATGTGAACAAGATGCAAGTTTTGGGCACTTGTGATCCATACACAGCACCTGCTGTAGTATTTCAGTCACTAAAAACAGCAGAACATTCTAAAACGTTTAATGTGAAAAACACTTTGGGTGGGTTGCACCAATAATTAAGCAAAGTTTAACGCTAATCAGGGATTTGTTGATCTGGGTTTTATTTTAAATCAAATTGTGTTGCACCACTTCATTTTAAACACACAAGACCGTACGTAGAAAGATCGTTAGGATTAAAGGGATGATCATGCAGCATAGGAGGGTGAACCGATGTCAGGCTATGCATAATCGCTGCAACCCATCTTAAAGTGCCTTAATATACTACAAACCCTGAGGACTGAGGAGACAAGTTGCTCAAGTTTAGGAATAGGAATGTTGTCCCATTCTTGTCTAATACAGGCTTCTAGTTGCTCAACTGTCTTAGGTCTTTGATGCATCTTCCTCTTTATGATGCGCCAAATGTTTTCTATGGGTGAAAGATCTGGACTCTCCGGACTGCAGGCTGGCCATTTCAGTACCCGGATTCTCCTCCTACGCAGCCATGATGTTGCATTTATGCATTTGGCAGATGCTTTTATCCAAAGCAACTTACATTGCATTCAAGGTACACATTTTTACATTTTGTCAGTTCTTGCTTTCCCTGGGAATCGAACCCATGACCTTGGCGTTGCTAGCACCACCCTCTTATTGTTTGAGCTACAGGAAAGCTATGAGACGACGTCTGGATGGGAACATATGTTGTTCTAGATCTTGGATATACCTTTCAGCATTGATGGTGCCTTTCCAGATGTGTAAGCTGCCCATGCCATACCCCATACCATCAGAGATGCAGGCTTCTGAACAGCGCAGTAATAACAACTTGGGTTGTCCTTGTCCTCTTTAGTTTGGATAACATGGTGTCCCAGTTTTCCAAAAATAACTTAAAATTTTGATTTGTCTGACCACAGAACAGTTTTCCACTTTGCCACAGTCCATTTTAAATGAGCAATGGCCTGGACCCCGTACTCCCAGAGCACCCTCCACAGGACGCCACGAGGGACACAGTCGAATGCCTTCTCCAAATCCACAAAACACGTGGATTGGTTGGGCAAACTCCCATGAATTCTCCAGCACCCTGGAAAGAGTATAGAGCTGGTCTAGTGTTCCATGACTGGGACGAAAACCACACTGTTCCTCTTGAATCCGAGGTTCCACTATCAGCCAAATTCTCCTCTCCAGTACCCTGGCATAGACTTTCTCGGGGAGGCTGAGAAGGTTTTTTTTTTTTTTTTTTTTTTTTTTTTTCTCTTGTAGCTGGAACACACTCTCCGGTCCCCCTTCTTGAAAAGAGGGACCACCACCCCGGTCTGCCAGTCCAGAGGGATTTTCCCCAACTGCCCGGGCGATGGACGAGTCCACCTCTGAGCCCTCAGCCACTGCTTCCTCAATGGAAGACGTGTTGGTGGGATTGAGGAGATCCTCGAAGTATTCCTTCCACCGTCCGACGATATCCCCAGTTGAGGTCAACAGCTGCCCATCTCCACTGTAAAGGCCAATAAGATTGTAATGTAAAAAAATTACTTTTAAATAACAGTAACAAGTAATCTATAATGCATTACAGTTTGGAAGTTACTTGCACAATACTTAAATGAGCATTGCACTTCTGGATCATGTTTAGATATGGCTTCTTTTTTGATCTATGGAGTTTAGCCAGCAACAGTGAATGGCACGGTGGATTGTGTTCACCGACAATGTTTTCTGGAAGTGTTCTTGAGCCCATGTTGTGATTTTTCCATTTACAGTAGCATTCCTATATGTGATGCAGTGATGCAATATGGTTTTCTGGCCTTGACCCTTACGCACAGAGATTGTTCCAGATTCTCTGAATCTTTGGATGATATTATGCACTGTAGATGATGATAACTTCAAATGCTTTGCAGTTTTTCTCTGAAAAACTCCTTTCTGATATTGCTCCACTATTTTTGGCCGCAGCATTGGGGGAATTGGTGGTCCTCTGCCCATCTTGACTTCTGAGAGACACTGCCACTCTGAGAGGCTCTTTTTATACCCAATCATGTTGCCAATTGACCTAATAAGTTGCAAATTGGTCCTCCAGCTGTTCCTTATATGTACATTTAACTTTTCCGGCCTCTTATTGCTACCTGTCCCAACTTTTTTGGAATGTGTAGCTCTCATGAAATCCAAAATGAGCCAATATTTGGCATGACATTTCAAAATGTCTCACTTTCAACATTTGATATGTCATCTATATTCTATTGTGAATAAAATTTAAGTTTGAGATTTTTGTAAATTATTGCATTCTTTTTTATTCACAATTTGTAGTGTTACAACTTTTTGGAATCGGGTTTGTAAAACGGTGATATTAAATATCATATTCAGTTTACATCTTTTTAATGATGCATACTAGGCTATATACAGGCGAGCAGATGAGCCTAGAATGTAAACGCAACACATTTTTTTATAATGGGTTTTAGCGAAAAAAGCCCTTAACGAGAAACATTGTTGCATTTTATATTCTGTGTTCGTCTGCTTGCTTGTGCAAAGTATGCATAATCAATAAGATGTATATTGAATTTGGTATTTTAATATCACTGTCTAACTACATTAGCACTTTCACAAACCTGGTAAAAATGACTGGTCAATGGAAGAAAGCCTTGTTTTGCACTCCAGGTGGGCATTCCTATAAGGGTGTGACGTCACGTGAAAACTATGAATTCCAGACTCACTTCCATACTTGCTTAACAATGTAACACATTTGCATGATGCCAGCCTATGGTCTTCATTGGCTGCCTGTGAACAATGTCTTATTTTATGCCCTTAAACATTGTAGTTGTAGTTGAGGCCTGCAAGAGTTTGGTTTGTGTTGCTGTTGAGAAGTGAAGCGAAGTGCTGCGAATCCATTTTGCATGCATTTCGGAATTATGAGGAAATATTTTTTTATTTTTTGTTGTGGTAATATTTAATCAAAATCTGAAAATTTGTTCCAGAGAATGTTTCTTCTCTGATCCTGTCAGTTTGAATGCTTGGGTTGACTACACTCTCAGGAAAAAAAAAAAAGGTACAGTGCTGTCACTGGGGCCCTAAGGTACAAAAGTGAAAACCAGTGAAAACATCTTTGTACCTTACTCACCCCTAAAAGGTACATATTAGTACCTTTTCGGTTTTGTTCCATAGGGTACCGCCACAGTGACAGCAATGTACATTTTTTTTTTTTTTTTTTTTTTTTTTTTTTTTTGGACGGTGTATCCTTCACCACTCCCCTCCAGTCTGCTATGAGCGAGGAATGGAGAGGAAGTGTGCTAAAGTTAAACCCCGCCCCTATTCAGTATTCTGTTTCTCTTGGAAATACGTTGCAACACTGAAGTAAAGTCAGTTGCAAATTCCAGTTAACAGGAACTTTAAAATAGCAAAATGGGGTAGTTTAAGAGTTTAATAAATACAAATATAAATGTCAGGTGATGTAACCGTAAAGTCAAAAGGAAACATTTTCCTTACACATTGTGTACAGGTGAGTGTGCACATTTTGCCCATTATTTGCAAAGGTTTTTTTTTTGTCTTTTTTTAATCAAATTAAATTATTAATGTATAAATGGCAAAAAGGCAGATTTGTTAAAATACACTGTATATGTTTAAATAATCAAATAATAATTAAATAAAATAATAAAGATTATGCCAAACTAGTTTTCTTTAAAAACCTAAAAATTTTATTTCCCTTTAAAATATCAAGACCGCTGTTTCCCCAAAATATCTAAATTTATAAATTAAAACATGCTAACCATAGAGAAGTAATCCAGCCATTTTATGCATGAAGTTCATTATTAAAGTATTTTTCTAAATTTTTAATAAATGAATGTATCTGAATGAAGAAAAAAAAAAAAAAAAAAAGCATCGTCATTGACCTGGCATAAATATTTAAGATATTCTGTCCTCCTCCTGTAGTTGATATAAAAGGATTTAAACTTTTCCCTTTAGGGAAAACATTGTATTGTTTTGAACATACACAAGCATTTTGCTTTATATGCATGATTATATCTCCTCTCAGTGATTTGGCTGAGGAGCACAGAATTTTGTGATGGTAGTATATTGGTCGGTAGGGCACACAACTGAATTTTTTAAACTACAGTATAATCTTAGGCCAACCATATTCTGCACACGTGAGTGTGTGAGAGATATCACACACACACACACACACACACACACACACACACACACACACACACACACACACACACACACACGTATGCGTGTGTATAGTTGTTTGGCCCACTGACCAATACACCACCATCACAAAATTCTGTGCTTCATTTTATATATATATATATATATATATATATAAAATATGGAACATCTAGATGAATTTTTACTTGTTGAAACAACAGCAGCTTTTATTTATTAGACCTCTCAGGCTGATAATCCGATTTTGTTTTGGAAGGGTGATCCATGAACTGGAGAGAAGCTGGGTTCTGCTGTCAGCATTGGGCATAAAGCCAGATTGCTCCAGGTGTTGTTTTTTTTTTAATGCATCATACAAGTAGCTTTTGCTTTTTGATGCCTCAAAGCTCTTCATCAGAATTCAGAATAGTTTAGCTTCTCATAACAATGACACTGTTACGTTTTTGCAGGTTGTGATGGAAATATCAGCTGCAGGTTTTGTGGAAACTTGGCTGTGAGGGACATTTCCTCCTGCTGCAGCTCACCTTGACTTGTCTTCCTAAGGATTTTGGCAAACGTTTCATTGCGTGTCAACTCAACCAGAGGTCCCTGGCAAATTATTATTATTTTTTTTTTAAATAAAAAATTAAAAAAATTTGTCTGGTGAAAGAAATGCATAGATGTTGAACAAAGCCAAAATATTAAATGTCATTGATGTATATTTACTGTAAATGTATTTTTTTTTTTTTTTGTCTGTTGAAAGATACATAAATGATGAACAAAGCCAAAATATTAAATGTCATGGATGTATATTTACTGTAAATAAACCCCCTGTTGGCTCCAAATCTCCACCCCGCTACAAAATAGTGTATTACTCAGTAAATATACATCTGTGATGTTTAATATTTTGGCTTTGTTCCTCATTTATACATTTATGCATTTCATTCGGCTTTCATCACGATTTATCTTTTGTCTTTCTTCAGGAAAAAAAATATCAACAAAATCAAAAATTTGAGCCAGGGAAGATTCTGAAATATTGTTTGATTTTGACATGGAATGACCAAAGCGTATTTGGGTCAGAATGGTAAATTGCGAGAGTTAATTTGTCCAGTAATTATAACATCTTACTGACACATCACTGTTTTCTGCAGAGCTGCTTTAGGCCTATAGCTGAATTTAACTCATTCCATAATTTATGAACTTTACACAGTTATTGAGTGATTTCAGCTGAAATGTTTGCATCATTTAATAATTTGTTTATGACTGTAAAGCTGCCTTGAAACAAACTGTACTGTATAAAACTCTATATTAATAAAGGTGACTTGGCTTGACTACAGTCAGATGTGTAAACCTGAAGAGAAAGAGAAAATAAATCAGATAAATGCCTGTTCCTGTAGCTCAAACTGTGGAGAAACACCAAGGTCATGTAGTTCTTCTGCCAAATTCATGTGTAAATTAAAATTTTATTTGTAATGAAACTAAATATATATTGTTGCAAAGTAACTCTAGAGAGAAAAGATACCAGTATTACTAGCACTTTGTATGGAAATGTGATATGCCACATGAAAGTTACTGGTCCCAGGTGGAGGTGACCTCATGTCTTTTCCACATGGTCTTATGTTCCCCTAAAGATCTGGGTCTTCTCACATGGTTTTGGTTTTCATCTGTGTAGATCATTGCAGCTCTTTTCAGCAACTCCACAGAAGAGTGTGTAGTATCATGAATCATTTTCCTCAAAGCAGAGGGAGTTCCTTTCCAGTTAGAGAACACACTAGGCCTCCATTTGTTTATATTCGTGGGGAGGAACCTCTTCCTCTACTCGTACATTGTTCTGCAGCTTGGTGCTACTCAGCTCCTCATGAGCCTTTTCAACTCTGTTTGACAATGGTATAAAAGGACGTTTATGTCATGCGGCATGGTGTAGTGTTTATGATGGCAACAATGGCAAAGTCTTTCTTCAAGGCCAGATATTAACTGTATTTGAACTCCTAATTTCCCTTACAGTATAAGTGGATCAAATTCACACACATATAACCTGTGCTGGTTATGCATTGAAAATCTGATTGCTATTATAACATTTTCCAGGTGTTTTTTTTTTTTTTTTTTTTTTTCCTCTCTCTCTGGGGGGTTGGGAAATTCTATTGTGGATTGTTCCTAGTTATAAACCTGATGCTTTTAGGGAGAAAACATCTAATTGTGTTTTCTTTCCTTTTAAAAATTTATAGCGATTTATTTAAAATAGAAAAAAAGCAATACAAATATTCATCTTAATTTTTTTTTTTTTTTTTAAACCACTGGTTTATAAACTCTTATTACACGCTTGAAGATGGTTAGCTCTTGTTGCATTGCCTGTTCCGGAAAATGTCCAATTTAGAATTGTTGCTTTCTGGTATTTGTTTTTAAACAATCCAGCATTAACAAGTGCATTACATGGCGGCAGTAAGTGTGAGAGAGACCAAGCGAGACAGAGCGAGCTTAGGGTTATGCAGATGTATTTGGAGGTTATGTGTTGCTGTTTGCTCTCAATATAGTACACACTATATTGCCAAAATAAAAGTTTTGGGACGCCTGCCTTTACGTGCACATGAACTTTAATGACATCCCATTCTTAATCCGTAGGGTGTAACAGGGCCCACCCTTTGCAGCTATACCAGCTTCAACTTCTGGGAAAGCTTTCCACACCTCCACTGCTCTAGAGTCCAGTGGCGGCGTGCTTTACACCACTGCAGTCCTTTGCATTGCACTTGATATAAGGCTCGGATACAGCTGCTCGGCCATGGAAACCCAGTGCATGAAGCTCTCTACGCACTGTTCTTGAGCTAATCTAAAGGCCACACAAAGTTTGGAGGTCTGTAGCTATTGACTCTGCAGAAAGTTGGCAACATGCGCTAACCCTGGTCTTTTTCTTTATTTTTTTTTAACGTGGCCTACCACTTCGTGGCTGAAGTAATAAAAGTAATATTGCCAAAATGTCAAAAAAACCCAAAAACAAACTGTTAAACCAGGGCTGCAACGACTAGTTGATTAAAATTGATGATGATCAATTATTGAAAATCATTGACCACAACTATCATTATCGATTAGTCAAGTCTGCCCTCTGTGCATGGTAAGCTTCCAACAGTCGCTCCAAATTACAGCACTGAATAACGCATTATGGACAAAATGCATCTAAGAAAAGTGGAATGAAAAACGTGAACTGCTGTGGGAAAGTCATATGATCCAAGCTGCCCAAAACATGAGGATTTATGTTAAGCATCAAACTAATGCATTAATATTTAACATACCCTGTCACGTGCTTTGACAGATGTGTCAGATGCGTGCCTCAGTGCAAAATGTTCATTTTACATGCAAAATGTTAATTTACTGTTCATTGTAAATGTTACTAATGTGTGCAAGTATTTCATTTTTTTGCATGAAAGCATGTCTTGACAGTCTGCATTTTAAGCTTCAAACTTCACTGAGCAAGCACAGTGTCAAACAGACAGAACGCAGTCAAGAGGGAGACAATTAATATTAAGTGCAAAAACATTCATTTTGCTGAAATATCTGCTTTAGGAGACTTTTTTTTTAAAGTCAACATGTAGTTCAAGTATTTTATGTTTATCACCAATGGATTTCACCAATAATGTTTTCCACTAATGTGTTTATCATTTGAGGTGGAAAGAGCCCTCAGATGTGTTTGCTTGTCTAGAAAGATTGTATCTGTACGAGAAAAAGGCTTGTTTTTGTTTGTTGCGTGCTGAAGGGGGTGAAAGGGTAGCCTCAAATGAACTGAAAGTGGAGGAAATTGTTGGTTATATAACATATAGCATTTAGAAAATTAAAATGACAATTATGATGATGATAACACAATGGTGTTTTTTGCCAGTATCAAATGCAACAATGGTAATTGATTCATGCTGAGATTGAACATTTAGTCCACATGAAATGATTTTCACAGGTATTTAACAGGAGTGATGTCAGACAAAAAAGGAAATGTGGTTTAGAGATGGAGTAAGTTATTACATTTATAATGAATGTAGGAATGCATTGTCAGTAATGGATATGCAGCGCTATGTTAAATATGTTTGTGTATTTCTGTAACCACTGCAGTGCTATTCCTGATGTGATCTTCCCTGTAATGGTTCCCAGATTGAACTCCATGTTGATCTCATCTCTCTTCCAGCCGGATAACATCCTCTACCCCCCCTCCATGCACTTCCGCAAGTCCAGCAACCCAGAGGTTTCTCACGGTTTAGCGCTGAAATTTAAACGACAACTCAGCGAAGATGGTAAACAGCTCCGGAGAGGAAGCCTAGGGGGTGCTCTTACAGGTAAAACCATGACCTTTGTATACAGTCAGATGTAAATAGGGTTATATTGCGAAACAACCTATTTTTCATGATCCTTCTTACTCATTTTAATTGAAATAAGATGAGCCATTCACAACAGAAAACATTTACCACATTTTCTGGGTAATAAGTCGTACCTGTATAATGTATAATAAGTATAATGGGTGTATAAGTCACATTTTATTCATTTAAAAAAATACTGTAAAATACCGGTAAATAAACAAACTTTCACCAACAGTATTTTAGTTCCCGTCACTCCACAACAAATCCTTTACATTTTAAAATTTCAATTTTATTCAGAATAGAACAGGAATGAATAAAACAAACATGACAAAAAAAAAACCAAAAAAACATTTATTTTAAAAGCTAAGCCTAAACTAATTTATTTTAAGCTCAGCTGAAACTACCAACATGTTGGAAATGTGCTATACACATACCTCTCTTATTCGGTACAAATCCAAATTTGTGTTAATTGTATTAAATAAGTGACTTTGAAATATATAAGTTTCATCAAAAAAAGTGACTTATTATGGAAAATACAGTACATACTGGTCTTAAAGGGATAGTTCACCCTGATATGAAAATGAAGTCATCTTTTACTCACCCTGCTGTTGTTTTAATGCCCCATGTCCTTCTATTTTTTTTTTTTTGGACCTCAAAAGGAAAATTTTGGAAAACGTCCTGCACGCACTCCTCCCATATAATGGCAGTGAATGGCGACCAGGCTAAAACTTTACAAAAAGGATATAAAAGTATCAAGTAATGATACAGTGAGACGCGCGCCATATATGGAAAGTGTTCAGGAGGCATACTATAAGGTTTTGTGAGAAAGGAACCTTATTATTCAGTCAAAATACTGAGGTCGGCCATTACTCGTGCATGGGAGTGCCTGGGAGTGTGTGTGAGCCGTCAGTCAGCAGCCGCTCAAGCTTACTCACAATGTTGTCATGACAACCGGTACACAACATTCACTTTAGGAGGTTTACTTTATTATTAGTAGTATTGTATTATTTCTTATTATTTACCTTATAGATGAGATGAGTGGCATTTGTTTCTATTGAGTCTGATTTCTTAAAATGGTGCATGTGTGTGCTTATCCTGGGTGCCATGACAACAGTGTGAGTTATAGTAAGCGTGAGCGGCTGCTGACGGCTCACACGCACTCCCAGGAACCCGCACAGAGTAATGTGTGCATGCGCTCGTCCGGGAAAAATGCCCATACGAGCAATTCCGCCTATTATGACCTCACACAGCACCATACTCGGAAAAAAGTTCTGAAACTTATTCGAATCGAGTGTATTTGGCACTGAAATTTTGGCCATATTTAGTATGAGAATCCAACTCTTTAACAGTGTAAATAAGTCAGAATGCATGAAATAGCATTAGACCCCCCCATTTTAAAAGATGATATTTTTAAAAGATTAGCCTTCATTTCATCAATGCCTTTTTGATAATAAATATGTATTAAAACCTAAATTAAACATCAGAGTTTTCACATAATGGGTTTTGTTTTTTTGGGGGGGGGGTTTTGTTCAAGAAACCTTGATGTTTTTTATTTTTATTTTATTTATTTATTTATTTTATTTTTTTATAAGTTGACCTCAGAAGAAAAAAAATATAAAAAAATATGAATTTATACAGTAATATGACCCCTGTTAAACGTGTCAAAATGAGACCTGATATAGAACTAATCACAATCAGTCGATCTCATTTAAACTCTTCAAGGCATTGTAAAAATGAAATTAAGTCAGAAGTTTATAATGCAGAAAGTTGCGATTTTCATTTAAAAAAAAAAAAAAAAAAAAAAAAAAAAAGAAAATTGTTTTGGATTTTGGCTCCTTAGAGCTTCATTATGCCATTTTCATTAGACATGGGGCAGTTTGACCTTTGCCCCACTCCAGTGACTTGCCTATAAATGCTGTCATGTGGGTCATGTTGAACGGCATATGTTTGTTATGACATGTCTGTTATGATGAGTCACTGAGTTATAACCTGTGAAACAGTAATATACTCCCAGAAATCCTCTGAGGTTATCTTAACATTGTGTGTTTGTGGTTGGACAATGAAACCTGAAACAATGGCCAATATAGTTTGAGGTTTCACATCTATACATCCGTGGTCTGGTGGACAGTCTGACACTGACTGCACATTCCATCATTAAAATATGACCACCATATTTGACTACATTGTTTCATTTGTTGTTTGTTTTGCTGTTCCTCATGGTCTGAGGTGTTGTATCAGGTATATAGGGCATAGTGCTGAAATGTGCTGAGGGTGTCTAGCTGGCATTTCCTCAATCATGTGGATGATGACTTTATGGAAGCGATTTTACAGTGAACAGGAATCGCAGTTTTCCTCCTACGTATCCTGTTTTTTTGATCTGGTTCTGTGACCATATAGAGCCCACAAACACATAAATACGGGGTTAGCAATAGGTTGTCGGGGATACGCTGCTATAGCTGAACTAAAAGTCTGTTTCTAAGTGAAGAAAATGTGAAAGGTCTTATTATTTTGAAAGAATCCTCTCTCACCTCTCCTAAACTGAAAAATGTCAATCTTTTCTCTTTTTTTCAATCTGATTCAGGTCAGTATTCTAGTTTATGTAGTGCAGAACACTATTTTGAAGGTTTTTTGAATTTTGCCCTTACAGCAGTGAGGTTTTGCTAGTTGCCAGGGAGGAGATTGTTCTGTATTTAGCTTGAGAGGACAAACAGCTGCTGATTCATATGTAAAGGACGTCAGAAATCAAGAAACGCTTCAATTTGAAGAACACTCGACACACAAAACAAAGTGAAGAGCAGGACTGATATGCATGGACAAACAGTTAATACAAATGATCAGATAAATCCATTTTAATCACACGGAGATGTTCCATTTAATACATTCGATTGCATTTTATATTTGTAGTAATCAGCTTTTATATTGTCCTGAATCAAATTAATTAAAATGAGCACTGCGATGATGCTTTTGTCATGGCCTGCCATTATTTACCTTGATTTTTACCATTTATTTGACGAAACGAGACACAAGCTCCTTGCTAATGCATTATCTGCAATATAAGTGTTTATTTGGAAACAACACATCAAATATTTGCTTCTCTCAGTCTACAAAACCATTTAAAATAACAAGCCACAGTTTTACGCAGCACCTAATGCACCATGAAATATAAGATCACAAAAGCGTAAGTTTATTATATTAAACTATACAATTTGAGTCTAACAGATTTAATTTAGTCTGACATGACTCCTCAACCAACAAATTGCATTTCGTTTGGCAGCTCAGTGTTATGAAGGTATATTAGATTATCAAGCTAAACTATCAGCAGATCAACGGGGGGCTGGAAAAGGATCAGTCAAGGTGAAGAGGCCGTCCACAGAGCTGTAATGTACTGTGACAGTGTGAGGGGCTTGAATACAAGCTAAAAAATGGTATAAAGGAGCTTCTCTGCAAAAATGGCTCAGAAAAAGTTAGTTTTGAATGACTGCTGGTGTGATAATGATTTTCATCATATTAACTATGAACTTGATCCACTTACATTTAATAAACAGAAAGTGTCCCCACAAGTGTTCTGAACACTTTAAAAAAAAAAAAAAAAAAAAAAATCTGTACTGTGTATCTTGTAGGGCTGTGAATCTTTGGGTAGGCAGCGAATCGATTCGATTCACGATTCATAGGATTATTAAAATTCTTCCCCTAATGTGTCTTAGTCAGGGTGTGAATTACACAGCGGCCTTCAGAGGTCAGAGAGTGGGCAAAAAAACCAGTCACACTTTACAATAAGGTTCATTAGTTAAAATGAACTAATAATGAACTGCACTTTATAAAGAATTTATTTATCTTTGTTAATGTTAATTTTACCATTTACTAACACATTATTAAAATATTGGTAACATTAGTTAATGCACTGTGAACTAACATGAACAAACCATGAACAGTTGTATTTTTATTAACTAATGTTAACAAAGATTAACTAATGCTGAACTAATGTTGTTCATGGTCAGTTTGTGTTAACTAATGCATTAATTAATGTTAACTAATGAAACCTTATTGTAAAGTGTTACCAAAAAAATAAAATCGTTTGTCCATTGTTAATGTTAGTTCATATTATTACTGTTTTATTATTACACATTTTACTTTAATAGCCTATATAAAATGGCATTTGTAGAAATTTACATTGAATTGAAAAAGCCTTTAAAAGTATTGTTAGTTAATGCTAACTATTGTGAATGATAGTGTTAATGGATACACAGCCAAAGTGTTCCAGGCATTAAACATACAATGCATCCATGGAGAGACTAGAATATCATGCACTTTTCCAGCTAATCCTAAACTAACTTTTCTTCATGGAACAGAAAGAAAAGCCCTCTGTTCTCTTCATACAGAACATTTTCCTTATGATGATCCTGAAAGTAAACGCACCGGTGTCTATATAGTATCGGAAGCAACTTTAATACGCCTCTGATTGATAGATAAACTGCACGCTCTTATTTCAGTGTTGTTAATGTTGTAGTTAGCAGTTATAACCATTTCCCTGCTCAGGACTTTTGTGCTGTAAGAATGTACAGGGAGACTTCAAATATAAAAACGGTGTCTCCTTAGGCAATGTATTCTCAGTATAATCATATAATTTCCTATTGATTCAATAGAATGCGTGAGCTTACTAGGAATACCAATATGGTGGCGCGGCGGCTTCACTTCACTTATGACGTCATGATTTATGATGTCTTTTTCAAATTCCGGATCTCTATATAGATCAGTGCCTGGAACACGTGTCATGGCACGAGATGCTTCAAAAGACACAAGTGCAGTCAAACACGTCCATCTGGCGCATTGTTTACATTTAAAAAAAAACAATGAAAAAGCAGTGCAGTAGAATGCAAGAAACAGTCCCTAAGTGTCCAAATGTTTTGGGCTTTGTACACAGAAAACATATATTTGTGTATTTACACAAATCTTATGCCTAGCCCACTGGGAAGTTTGACTCTTGATGCTGTCATGTTGAACGGCATATGTTTGTTATGACATGTTCCGTTATGATGATTCACAGCCTGTGAAATAGTAAGACACGCCCAGAATCCTCTATGATCTTGTCTGAACATATTAGATTATTATTTAACACATTACCTTTCAAGAACATGTTTTGTCCAGTCTGTGCTGTATATGAATTTTTTTTTTTTTTTTTTTTACTAAGTATATATTTATATACTGTGTCTGTGTGTGTATATAATGTAAGTATTTAGGGGTTAGACGATGAAACTAAAACAATGGCCATTATAGTTTTGGAGGTTTCACGCCTATATATCCGCTGTCTGGTGGACAGTCTTCACTGATTGCACATTCCATCATTAAAAGCAGAGTGTGAAGGTTGAATTAGCAGAGCAATACCACAGTTGTGCATAAAATATTGCAATCCACACAAAATAATTGGAGACATATCAGAGTTCAAAAGTGACTTGTTGGCTCATCTGTGACCAGGACAGCAAGTCTTTGTGGTGTTTTGAGAGCTATGGTATCCAGGGTAATGTCGGCATTACCATGTAGGATGAACCGCATCCAAATCGAGTAACTGTCGACATAAAGGGATGTCTGGGTACTAACCCAGATTGTATCCAAAAAACATAAAAATACATCTGCCCAACTCACTGCAGAATTAAATGCACTCTCCTGTTTCTACCAAAACTGTTCATTGGGAGCTCCACAGAGTCAATATTCATGGTTGGGTTGCTACAGTATAGCCAGACCTTTGGTAATTCGTGCCAATGCCAAATGTCGGTTTCAGTGGTGCAAACAGTGCAAATATTGGGCTGTGGACAATGTGAAACCTGTATTGTTCTCTAATGAGTCCACCTTTACTTCTTTACCCACAACCGTGAGAGTTACAGTGTGGAGAATCCCCAAACGAGGCTTAACACCCAGACTGTTGCGTGCCCAGAGTGAAGCACGGGTGGATCAGTGATGGTTTGGGCTGCAATATTATGGCATTCCCTACTGTGCTTGATGGGCACTGCCAAGGACCAGGAGGTAAAGTTGGCCGGAACGGTCCAGAACCGTGTTCTAGCACCTCAGATAAATTAATACATAAATAGACCCAGCAGTCGCAGCGCAAGAGCAGCTGGATCATCTCATGCACAGCGCTGACAAACGCGTTCGGTGCTTTTGCTGCTCTATTGAAGTGATAACGAGCGCCAGGCAGTTGCTTTACCCATTTGAATACAAGCGCAACATCATGTGTACAGTAAAGGCTCTGTGGCAAAACTAGCTGAACCAGACTGAATAGCTCTGACCAAGTAAACGGAAGTGTTGAGGTAAACCTATAGGCTGCCTATACGACTGTAATCATGGCCGTAGCCAGCTATGAGATCGCCGTGGTCCAGATCTCTGTATTTTTCAGAGGTCTATATAATAAATGTAAAATAATTTCATCAGATTAGGCATAAGATAGTGTGTGTGTGTGTGTGTGTGTGCATATTGTGAATTAATTTATTAAACGTATTTACCTAGCGTTCGTAGCATTCAGTGAATTAACTTGTCTAAGAAAATGCTTAATAAAATATAGGCTAAATATCAGTTGACCCTATTTACTTTCTTCACTGGCACAGATGAAAATGAAAAGACTATCAGTCAGACCTCAGCTTTAGGATGGGAAGAGACCGGGCAAGAGAAGGAGACTGAGAAAAAAAGAAAGAGTGATGGATATTAGAGAGTGATTAAATGAGGAGAGAGCAGGTATGACAGATAATCTACTGTCTACTAACATGGTTTTAAAAACTATTTATTATTATTATTATTATTATTATTATTATTATTATTATTATTATTATCATCCTTCAACCATCTTAAAATGAACATGTATAGATCAGAGAAATAAATTTTCTTGGGGGGCCATGCCCCTCGAACCCCCCTAAATAGCTCAAATTTGGGACCTCACTGGTTTTAAAACTCCTTAAGGCAGTTGTTTGCTCAAAAGTTGTTGATGTTTCTGGAAACCTGTTTGCTTTGACCTCATACCTGGAGTTAATGCATTTATGCTGTTCATGTGTTGCAGCCTGGAATATTTATATAGGCCTACTTAATATTAAAATTGGATATTCAGACCGTATATACTCATTGTGTCTCTGTGCTTTTAAAGATTTTGTTTTTTAAAAAAAGTTTATTTCTGTGGTAGAAAACGTGGCCCTTGGGTTTGTTTTAGCCCCAGGGCCCTATGTGTTCTTAAGCTGGGTCTGGTTGCAGTGGAGTTAAAAGGACAAATCAAGTCACAGTACCAGTCAATATGGGAGCTATTTTAACTGGATGTGAGAATAGCCACAATATTTTGACCATCATAAATTGTTGTTTCTTATGTTTTTTTATAATACAGCAAAACTTTTTATTCAATTGGTCTATCTAGGTTGTTTTTTTTTTTTTCTGTTGTAGTGTCTTCAGCCATTTTGGTGTTAAATTTTAATCGGTTTTGGACTTCCCATTTTTATGTTTGCATTTACTTTGTGAAAAACAAGGTTGTGTTCCATATTGTGGTGCTCAGCAATTTTAACATGGTATTGTCATCATATCAGTGTAGATGTAGATGGACCAAAATAAAACCATTAAAATATCAAGTAAATAAGTATTGGGATACTTGGTGCCACAATGACACTCTTATCCAAAAAAGTATCGCTATACCACGATACTCAATATGTTGTCCCACGGTGAGTAATTTTTCCCTGTTGCACCTACACAAAATTTGAGGGCTCCCTCCACCTGTCAAATCCCACTTAACCACTGCCAAGGACTACCGAACCATTCAGGAGGACCATGCGCACCTAATGGTTCAAACATGGAGTAAGTTGAACATCTCCAATGGCCTGCACAGTCACCAGATTTTAATTTTTGAGTCACTTTGGGGTATTTGGGAGGAGCAAGTCAGAAAACCTTTTCCTCCACCAGCATCACACAGTGACCTGGCCACTGTTCAAGAAGAGGAATGGCTCAAAATCCCTCTGGCCACTGTGCAGAACTTGTATCTGTCATTCCCAAGCCGAATGAAAAAAGGAGGAGCTACACCATAATAAATTAATGTGATCTAAAACCAGGTTTCAGTTTCATTGTCCTACCCCTGTATATGCCTGTGTGTGTTTTGTTCACAAAAATCTTTTATTTTTTTCAGGGAAGTACCTGCTGCCATATGCTTCAACCCAGCAGGCATGGTCAGCCACAGGCTCAGAGACCACCAACCTGGTGCGCATGCGCTCCCAGACCCTAGGCAAATCTGCGCCATCTCTCACTGCCAGCCTGGTGAGTATACCACAAACAAATTAAGTTTAACCTGATATCATATGGTGGATTCCCTGCTCAAACACTAGGGAGCGCTACTGTATCACTGGTACAAAATAATAACATTGATTCAGTCTGTTCTGATTGAGTCCATTGCGATAAAGAACCTTCTCATTTTCGTACACTAGACTTGCAGGATGTTTACATGTTAGCATGTTGCACTTGGAAACATTTTGGTCTTTTATCAAAGACACCAACACACACACAAAAAAGAACCAGGAATTTGGTTTGAAATTGGAATGATTAACATGTTCAGACTAATTGAAAGAAAAATAAGAAAAATAGAGCCAGGAATGAATGACAAAAATATATAAAACCTAATCTGTTACAACTTTCATTTTACTGATTTTCTATGGGATGGGTTAAATCCAAACAAATTGAATGACACTTTGTGGTACCAAACATATTTCCAGCTTTGATGAATTTACCTCACACCTCTGTTGCCATGTTGCAATCTCTTGTTGTCTATGGTCTGCATCATTGTTGAAACCATCGGATGGTGACATAATACTAAATATGAGGACACAAAAATTTTACACAAAAAATAAAATTCTGGAGTTATTCCTCAATGTCCAGGCTTCTCTATTCCGTACAATGAGAGTGTTGACTAGAGGCTTTCAAACCAGTACCATAAAAGTACTCTATACAACTCATGCAAAGAGCAATATTGCGTAGTGCAAAGAAATTCAGGATCGTAGCAATTGGGAGAAGTAGTCTTCATTATATATAATATATTAATTGATTAATACATTTGATTACTTCTTATAATTTGGTTCCATGGATTTTCAATAGATGGACAAAAATGAAAGAATATTAAAATATCTTAATTTGTGTTCTGAAGATGGACAAAAGTCTTATAGAGTTGGAATGATATTCGTGGAATGACGTTGTGATTTATTTTTTTGTGTGTGAAATAAACCTTTAAAAATCATGTACAGTCTACTCACAATCATTCAATGAGGACCAAATTTCCCACTTTTTTTTTTTTTTTAATTGAGTGTATAGTGTCCAGTAAATAATTTTCATAACACCATTTTTGTTGACCTTGTAGTAAAAAAATATACTTTAGCTTGTCTGCAAGACCTTGTATTGTCTTTTGAGTAACCATGTTGACTGTAAGAAAATTGTAGTATGGCTACATTGTGTATTTTGGACCAAATATATTCAGAGATAGGTTTTTTTTTTTTCTTCATTACTTTGTCTGTGCTGAGCTGGATGCTGTGAAGATATCCTGAGAACCTGCCATGTCTTATTTGCCTCTCCTGAGCCGTGGCAAACAGAGGTCCAGGTTCCATGTTGGGTGCCTGATTGAAATTAATGACCACAGAGAGCAGGGTCAATGCTGCAACAAACAGAATGTCATTTACTTAGCGGCTGTATCCGATCTGCTTTCATTGGAGCCTCCTGGGCCTCTCTCTCCCCCCTGCTGAAATAAACAGCCTTTGACCAGCTTAGATAACCAGTTAAAACCATATTGCTTGTTCCCTGTACTGGGTATACTGCTTAGGATTGGAAAAGAAGGACCAACTTTTTTTCAGAAACACTTCTGTAAAAAAAATAATACAAGCAGAACGAATGCTTCTAATGACGTTTGTTCCCATTACTGATTCTTGTATGTCTTCAATGAATTACATTTTTCCTCCTATTTGGGCCAAACACTTTACTAAAGTACACTGCTTCCATTTACAGCATAGCACAAAAGTAATTGTCTTATCCAATATGTGAGCTTCGCAGTATGAATTTTATGTCTTGAATGTAATTTAATGAATCGGTCAAAAAGGCTCTGATTCAGTCTAATGGATCACAAAGTCATTAAGCTGACTGTTTTTTTTTAAATTACTCTGAACTGCAGCAATTATTTTCATCATGAACCGTTACCGTGTTGAGAGGCTGCAGTGTAATTACTGACTGGTTGTTCATGGGTATTTCTGCAACTATGCTCCGGGGATTGATTTTTTTTATTTTTTATTTTTTTTATTTTTATTAAACTGTCTTGGAAACATTGCACCATCCGGTCATAATTTATGCTATTTCAAGTGCCTTTTTTTTTTTGCATAATTTCCCCTTTCCAAATTCATACTAAAAATCCATCATAAAGTAATGAAGTCAAATCACCTTTATTTATACACTCACCTGAAGGATTATTAGGAACACCTGTTCAATTTCTCATTAATGCAATTATCTAATCAACCAATCACATGGCAGTTGCTTCAATGCATTTAGGAGTGTGGTCCTGATCAAGACAATCTCCTGAACTCCAAACTGAATGTCAGAATGGGAAAGAAAGGTGATTTTAAGCAATTTTGAGTGTGGCATGGTTGTTGGTGCCAGACGAGCCGGTCTGAGTATTTCACAATCTGCTCAGTTACTGGGATTTGCATGCACAACCATTTCTAGGGTTTACAAAGAATGGTGTGAAAAGGGAAAAACATCCAGTATGCGGCAGTCCTGTGGGCGAAAATGCCTTGTTGATGCTAGAGGTCAGAGGAGAATGGGCCGACTGATTCAAGCTGATAGAAGAGCAACTTTGACTGAAATAACCACTCGTTACAACCAAGGTATGCAGCAAAGCATTTGTGAAGCCACAACATGCACAACCTTGAGGCGGATGGGCTACAACAGCAGAAGACCCCACCGGGTACCACTCATCTCCACTACAAATAGGAAAAAGAGGCTACAATTTGCACAAGCTCACCAAAATTGGACAGTTGAAGACTGGAAAAATGTTGCCTTGTCTGAGTCTCAATTTCTGTTGAGACATTCAGATGGTAGAGTCAGAATTTGGCGTAAACAGAATGAGAACATGGATCCATCATGCCTTGTTAGCACTGTGCAGGCTGGTGGTGGTGGTGTAATGGTGTGGGGGATGTTTTCTTGGCACACTTTAGGCCCCTTAGTGCCAATTGGGCATCGTTTAAATGCCACGGCCTACCTGAGCATTGTTTCTGACCATGTCCATCCCTTTATGACCACCATGTACCCATTCTCTGATGGCTACTTCCAGCAGGATAATGCACCATGTCACAAAGCTTGAATCATTTCAAATTGGTTTCTTGAACATGACACTGAGTTCACTGTACTAAAATGCCCCCCACAGTCACCAGATCTCAACCTAATAGAGCATCTTTGGGATGTGGTGGAACGCGAGCTTCGTGCCCTGGATGTGCATCCCACAAATCTCCATCAACTGCAAGATGCTATCCTATCAATATGGGCCAACATTTCTAAAGAATGCTTTTAGTACCTTGTTGAATCAATGCCACATAGAATTAAGGCAGTTCTGAAGGTGAAAGGGGGTCAAACACAGTATTAGTATGGTGTTCCTAATAATCCTTTAGGCTCTTTTTACAATGCCGATTGTTTCAAAGCAGCTTGACAGTGTTAAACAATAAAATAATGCAACAGAATTTGATTCGGCTGTACAGCCGCTCTGGAGAAAACTGTGATTGTCATCCAGCTCATTTCAATTATCATATCGTGTCAATGCAAGCAGATCAGTAATATAGTTGAAAATTTTATGTTGTGAATGAATTGCATTTTAAATGGTGTGATCATTTAAAGAAAGATTAAAATAATCAAACTCAACCTCTTAAATATTCATTGTGTGAAATATTATATTTACACAAAGTACTTTCACGCAGTTGTGGTGTTAACAATTTTCCACATACTATGTTATATGTTTTAAAAAAAAAAAAAAAAAAAAAAAAAAAAGATAGAATTATGCATCATTTCCAATTACATGGCAGAATTCTCCTTTGATTTGTGTGTATACGCTGTTTTTCAAAACTACTAAAAGAATTGTTAATGGAATTGTGTGTGTCTCTCTCTGTCTTTTGGTATCATCTCAGCTGCTTTGGCTTTATCAGGCTGTTTACATGACCCTGCTTCTAAATCAGCCTCCCTGAAAATCAATGCTGGCTGGGCCTTCCCGCTTTGCATCGACTCCCATTGAATTGCTAATGGCCTTTTCCCCCGTGCCATTCCCGTGCTATCTTTTTGGATGTTCCCCCTCCTGCAAAATACAAAGGGAAGGAGTATGTCTTAGGAATGTTAACGCTGTTTAGTGAAAATGAGTGCCTGTGGAGTAGGCCGACGATTCATATGTGACCTTGGAAAAGATATTCCTCACACACAGAGGGAGCTTATCTTTTTTCCCTTTGTAAACCTCATGTGGAGGGTATATGGGTTTTTGCTTTGGTCTGTTTGGATATTCAGGAACTTTGTAAACTGTATGTGTTGTTGGAGTCAGTTGGGATAAGATAAAATGTGTTTTTGTTGTTTTTCTTTTTTCTTCAGTGATCATGGTGGATATCTCTCCATTATATCAAGGGGATTTTGTGTTTACTATGCTTTCTACTTTTTATCGAGTCCTCTTCACAGGAACTCTAAGAAATATGTAATGGAGAAAACAAGAAAAAAATGATTGTGCTTCAGCAGAAATGTATTTGTCTAGAGGTATTATGGTGGTGCTTGTGTATATTATCTCTACAGGAAACACTTAAAGCCTGACAATCCTCCAGAAGAACTGTTAATCAAATAGTTTCTGCTGTCATGATTGTAATGGTATTGAAAAGGAATCAATAAGTCTCATGATGCTTGCTAAAAATTGATAATCCAGGGTTTTTCCTGCATTGAAAATATTTTGCCGGCTGCCAAAATTAATCCTTGTCCCGCCGAAGACATATTTGATCATTTAATGTGATGATACCTGCCGTTCTGCTGGCTGCTTTGAAATGCTCCCTTGAGTGTTTAAGCACTCTGGGAAGAGCATCAAAGGTTTTTATTTACAATGTGCTTTGCAGCGTTGAGCTTTGTAGCCACTCATAGAAGTATCTGTTGAGCGTGTGAACACAATGGCCAATCAGATGTGCTTAAGTTAGTCAGAATTTGTAGGGGTTTTTTTTACCATGAGTTCTGCATGCTGGCGAATCTTTTTATTACCAACAAAGTATAAATACATCAATCGAGCTTAGACAGCTTCGTTGATTATAACTGGCGTTTTCGCAAGACTGCAGCTTTGTGTACCTCACGTTGAACGGAAGTTTTTGACCTCTTTATTGAGAATATAATGGCAGTGATCTTTACTCTCTTTCTGTATATAATATATATATATATTTCATGCTAAACTGCACTTTGCAAAGTTTCTTGATTGACAGCCGTATTTAAATGCATGATTTTAATATGATTGACAGTGATAACCATAGCAATAGATGAAACAAAAGATGGAACAGACTTGCACTCCAAGTCTTGGAGTGTAAAAGCAAAATAATAAACCTACCACTTTTCTATGTAATATGTGTGGTGTTTGTTCATTTTTATTGTTCAGATTTTTTTTAATACAAAATAGTTCTAAGCACTTTGTTTTGGTTTAGTTTAGTTTCCATGCTTATTCATTAATTTGTTGACCTGATTAGGCTTGCTGCAATAGTCGGTGTTACATCACTTGCCCACCGCAGCACCGCCCCCACCATAGTTTTGAGTTTTATAATTATAAAATAATAGTTAGAGAACAGACTCTACAATTAAAAACTGAACGTGTCTGCTCAATACAGTGTGAGCCGAACGAGAGTCGCTGAACAAACCAGCAGCAGGAGTCAGATTTCATTCATCAGAGAGTGAGGAGATGATTGACAAGATGATGGCGGAAGATTTGGTTTCAAAGCTAAATGAAAAGGCGCCTATTTAAGGGAGTTTGTCATTGTACCGTTTTGCTGTTGTGTTTTTCATTAAGAATAATAGGCTAATGAACCCACAATTCAAGCAACCCACCCCCCGAATTGGCACTAATTCTAAACCGAAAGTAAAATGAGCACTGCCGCACAGTACGCACACATTTACAGCTGCACTGTCATTCATTCACAGCTGCACAGTCATTCACAGTGCATGTCCAGTCTGGCGCACTTTCAGTTCATGCCTATGGAAGCTTAACTTTTCATAGGAATTCACTGAAAACATTTGCTTTTCTCCGCACCACTCCGTTATGAATGCCCAAGTGGCTGTGCGCTTTTTACTTTCAGTTTAAATTTAGCGATTTTTGGAAAGCCCCCGCTGGTGATACCAGTTTTATCGGTGTTGTCACATTAACCAGTGGTCGTGTGTATTTAGTAATAGAATTTAGTAATAGAGTTTTAGTAATCACTGTTATGTTGCTTTATCGTACCTGGATATCTGCTTTTTGTTTATTTTGATTTAAAATATTACCTTATTTGTACTTTCATCGTTGTCATTTTATTTCATGAATGAATAGCATAATTTAGTAATACAAACTGTTTCTTTTTTTTTCTTACTTTGTACTTTGTGTATGGATGACTGTTTTCATCCACCACCACTAAAAAACGTTTTACCCAACCCTGCAATCTTATGTGATTTTAGCATAATTTTTTTTATCACACAAGTATGTCAGTATGGTTAATTTTGGTGGAAATGGAAAAAGTAAGAATTTTCTCAGGCATTTTATGTCTTTTAATTAATAATAATAATAATAAAATAAAAGATTATTCATTACTTATTAATGGTAATCTGGCATTGGTATAGAAATACATGTAGCTTCAATTTTAACCACTAATAGCTTCACATTTTTAACACTTGAGTGAACAGCCATTTCTATGCATTTTTAATGTGAATGGATGAACGTACAGTTGAATACTAAGTGTGCAGAGTAGCAACATGGCTTAGCAACCTTAAACGACCTCCAGTCGTATAGTATTTACACTGGACATGTGCTTGTCATGTCAAAATGATTTCACTCCCATTACAGTTAACATTTCTGTCTATACTGATCTGTAGCACAGTTTGCAAAGTAGACTATATAGTTTGTTTAGTTCAGGAGTGCCCAATCCTTTTCTTGGAGATATACCTTTCTGCAAAGTTTAGCTCCAACCCTGAAAAAAAAAAAAGGGAAAAAAACTATAATTACAGACCATGGTGTTGTATTGGGGTTGGATCTGAACTCCAGGAAGAGGATTGGGCACCCCTGGTCTAGTTAATCTGTTTGGTGTTGGAATTTTTAAATCATGTAGTGGATATACAGTGGTATAAATTGTACAACAAAATCTCTACGGGTTGACACATTTTTGTTATGGGCGTAACTTTTTTTCCTTTTGTGGAATACATTAATGTAGAAAAGAGAATTGTTGAATGATGAAGAAATGTTGAACTGGTCTGTGACCAGTGACTGTCAATATGATTAATGCATTTTAGACTTCTAAAGCGAAAGTTACATTGTTATTCTCACACATCTTGCCTTCCACTTCCTAGCTCTGGAATTTAATAGCATGTTACCGTATGTATAAATCAGTGCTCAAGCTAAGACTTTTTTTTCAAGCTGTTTTTTCTCTTCATTTTCTTAGTAAGGGGTTTTGTGTTCCATAAATCAAATCGTCCCATCAGACCTTACACTGTCAAAGCTGAAGCTGATGAATTATGCAATTTATTAGAAAGATTTTGAATTGACTCGGTGTTCTATTGGCAGGTCTGCTCAGGGCGATTGCAGTTTTTATTAGTATCCAGCAGTAGTCGCACAGGGTAGAATACAAATGACGACTACAAAGGGATTATTTATTCATTATGACACTGTGGGAGTCACAGTGAGTCACCGGAGTTAAAGTTCCCCCCAGAGGACATTTTCATCAGTTCCCAAAAGTCCTGTCTGAGCTATAAAGAGATGTTTGGATAGAAGTATATTCATCTAACCACATAAAGATTTGTTGAATGTTAAAAATATTTTCAACCAAAAGTGACTGCACTTATTATTACATAATTATTACATATACTCTTATTATACTGTAAAATTATACTAAATTAATACAGTATCTCCTTCAAAGTTTCCTAACCTAAGGGTGCACCAGTATTAAAATTCTTATTGAGATTTATAAGACCATAATTTTCTTTTTTTTTTTTTTTTTTTTTTTTTTTTTTGTTATGGCAAATTACAAATATAAGACCATATTAAAACTCTTTACCATTTTGTGAATTTAGTCATTACAGCACTATAATGTATAGTGAGAGAAATGGATTTTCATTGACAGGTGAAGTGAATAACACTGATTATCTCTTCATCACAGCACCTGTGGGTGGGCAGCAAGTGAACATTTTGTTCTCAAAGTTGATGTGTTAGAAGTAGGAAAAATGGGCAAGTGTAAGGATTTGAGCTAGTTTGACAAGGGCCAAATTGTGATGGCTAGATGACTGGGTCAGAGCATCTCCAAAACTGCAGCTCTTGTGGGGTGTTCCCGGTCTGCAATGGTCAATCTCTATCAAAAGTGGTCCAAGAAAGGAACTGTGGTGAACCAGAGACATTGAGCTCATTGATTTGGGGAGCGAAGGCTGGCCCGTGTGGTCCGATCAAACAGATGAGCTACTGTAGCTCAAATTGCTCAAGAAGTTAATGCTGGTTCTCATAGAAAGTGTCAGAATACACAGTGCATCACAGGTTGTTGCGTATGGGGCTGCATAGCCGAAGACCAATGAGGGTGCTCATGCTGACCCCTGTCCACTGCCGAAAGTGCCAACAGTGGGCACGTGAGCATCAGAACTGGACCATAGAGTAATGGAAGAAGGTGGCCTGGTCTGATGAATCACGTTTTCTTTTACATCACATGGATGGCTGTGTGCGTCGCTTACCTGGGGAACACATGGCACCAGATTGCACTATGGGAAGAAGGCAAGCTGGTGGAGGCAGTGTGATGCTTTGGGCAGTTCTCTGCTGGGAAACCTTGGGTCCTGCCTTGTGGATGTTACTTTGACACGTACCACCTACCTAAGCATTGTTGCAAACTGTGTACATCCTGGAAACGGTATTCCCTGGTGGATATGGCCTCGTTCAGCAGGATAATGCGCCCTGCCACAAAGCAAAATGATTCAGGAATGGTTTGAGGAGCACAACAATGAGTTTGAGGTGTTGACTTGGCCTCCAAATTCTCCAGATCCCAACCCAATCGAGCATCTGTGGGATGTGCTGAACAAACAAGTCTGATCCGTGTAGGCCCCACCTCGCAGCTTACAGGAATTAAAGGTTCTGCTGCTAACATCTTGATGCCAGATACCATAGCACACCTTCAGGGGTCTAGTGGAGTCCATGCCTCGACGCGTCAGGGGTGTTTTGTACTGTATGTATAAATCATTTTTAGTAATAATAATAACGATGCCTGCCTTTACATGCGCATGAGCTTTAATGACATCACATCCTTAATCTGTAGGGTTTAATATGGAGTTGACCCATCCTTTGGGAAGGGTTTCCATAAGTTTTAGGATTAGAATATATATATATATATTTTTTTTAGGAGGATATTTGTGAGGTCAGGCACTGATATTGGACGAGAAGGCCTGGCTCGCAGTCTCTGCTCTAATTAATCCCAAAGGTGTTCTATCGGGTTGAGGTCAGGACTCTGAGCAGGCCAGTCTAGTTCCTCCACACCAAACTTGCTCATCCATGTCTTTATGGACCTTGCTTTGTGCACTGGTACGCAGTCATGTTGGAACTGAAGCTTTCCACAAAGCTGGGAGCATGAAATTGTCCAAAATGTCTTGATATGCTGAAGCATTAAGAGCTCTTTTTACTAGAATTAAGGGGCCAAGCCCAACTCCTGAAAAACAACCCCACACCATAATCCCACGTCCACCAAACTTTACACTTGGCACAATGCAGCCAGCTTCCTGAATGAATAATTTATAGATGCACACCGGTCTGTTATTGCAGGGACATTTTCATGCCCCTAAACATGATGCGGAACAAAACTAACTATACTGTATGATTTGTTGCCATACATGCAAGTCAAACGTCCTCTGGGGGGCGGTCCTTAACCAATGAGTCCAGACCTTCTGCCGTCAATCTGAATAGTCTAAGGGGCCAAGCCCAACCCCCGAAAAACCAAACTTTACACTTGGCACAATGCAGTCAGCTACCTCGGAACTCGGAACGCATTCCTGAAATGTCTGCAGAGACCGTGTTAGTTAAACTCCCCCCTGTAAATGCCACATTGACACGACATCCTCATTAAACCTGTCTCCGGCGTGACTACTCCAATCTTTCGAATAATCTTATGAATATCTATTGATCTAATATGATTTCTGACCTGTAATGTTACCAGAATCATAATCATACTCTATTTGTTCGTCGGCCAGAGGAGAACTGGCACCCCGACTGAGCCTGGTTTCTCCCAAGGTTTTTTTTCTCTATTCTGGCCCTGAAGGAGTTTTGGTTCCTTGTCGCCATCGCCTTTGGCTTTTGCCTTGCTCATATGGGGACACTTAAATTTCAACTATATTACTGATTGCATATTACCCGCATTGACACTATATGACAACTGAAATGAGCTGGATGACATCACCATTTTCACCAGAGTGGCTGTACAGCCGAATCAAATTGTTGCATTATTTTCCTGTTACCACTGTGAAGCTGCTTTGAAACAATCGGCATTGCAAAAAGCGCTATATATAAATAAAGGTCATTTGACTTGAAGAGTCATTCTAGAGTGAAATTCCAGAACCTGCTCCAGCCCATGAGCCCACTCCAGAATCCGCTTCAACCCCTGAGCCCCGCTCCAGAGTCCGCTCCAGCCAATGAGCCCGCTCCAGAGTCCGCTCCAGCCCATGAGCCCGCTCCAGAGTCCGCTCACGCCCCAGTGCTCAGTCAGAAGCTAGTTCAAGTCACTGGGCTAAGCTACGGTTATTGTGTGTGTTTGGGCAGCGTACACACCCCTGTAATTCTTTCCTTCTTGCTTCCTCGTCACAGCCATGGGGACCGCCCCTGAACTGTCAAAGTTCCGGCACCTCCCTGGTTCCCTGCACTACCAGCACCTCCCTGGCATCCTGTACTGCTGGCACCTCCATGGCTCCCTACACTGCAGGCATCTCCCTGGCTTCCTGTACTGCTGGCACCTCCCTGGCTCCCTGTGCCGCTAGCATTGCTCTTGTGGCTTCCTGTCCTGCCAAAGCGGCCTTGGTCATTTACCTACATTTATTCTTGGATTTCAGTTGGTGGATT
This sequence comes from Paracanthobrama guichenoti, assembly GCA_018749465.1. Classification (NCBI taxonomy): domain Eukaryota; kingdom Metazoa; phylum Chordata; class Actinopteri; order Cypriniformes; family Gobionidae; genus Paracanthobrama; species Paracanthobrama guichenoti. The sequence goes on from CM031947.1 coordinate 40,226,430, forward strand.
TAAATAAAAGTTTCCTTGCATTTCTGCACCTCCGTCTTGTGCTTTGAAACTACAACACAGTGTAAAAGCGGGAAATGCGCTTTACAAACAAACTTAGATGTGCTTAAACTTGTTTTGTATGCTTGGCGTTAATTGCATTATATAAGTCACTTTTAGAACATGTGACAGCATGTTTCAGATGATTAAAACAAAAATGGAATAAATAATAATAAATGAAAATGTTAATATCTGTAACCAATATCAAATATGTATATGGTGCATATCTGTAGAAATAACAAGTACAGTTATGGTAAAAGGACTTGAAATGTCAACAGTTGTCTTACAAAAAATTATGTCTATTAAATGTTTTGCTTTTTGTTGATTTTTATATAGCGTTTGGTGTTGTATTTCTTGGCTTAAATCTAAGAGGAGCTGATCATAGTGTTTGCTATGTTAATATAGATGTTTGCTGACACAGCCAGTACTTCACCATCTGTGTGAGTTTAAAACATTTTCTAGCTCTTTAATTGTTTATCTGTTTGCAGTAGTACTAGTGCAAAGTCCTCCAAAAGGCAGCAGACCCTGACTTCATGTGGGTTCATCCTCTCCTCTCCTCCACCTCAGTCTATCTCTCCCTTCAGCAAGCATTACATCTCGTCATGGTGTACAATGAAGTGCATGTGTTTTCATGCTGATTTTGGACCCGTTGAGCCAAACAAATCTTAGCCATATACACTGTAAGAGAGAGCCAAAAATCTGATCTAAGATCAGCGTGAAGATTTAACCTGCTTCTGTCATGGCATCTCGTCTGTCCTGAGCATGATTAACTTTGACAGGAAATCAATACAGCTCCTCCTGGCCAGATATGGAGATAAGACATCATAATCCTGATGTTGAGGCTTTGTGGCCGCAAGACCCTCTTCATTATTTTGGCCAGAGATGTCCTTTACTGATAACAGTGTCTTTTGTCTTAGCTTGTTTTCTATAGCCAGAACCGCAAGGCAGGAAGAATTACGTCACTCGAACATGACTTTTCAGGTTTTACATTTGTGCTTTTAAAGTTGTTGTGAGGTATTTGTTATAAATGATTTGCCTGAGCCAATAAATGCTGCTTACGTACTTTCTAACATACTTTATTTATTAGAAATTCTGTTATTTATACACAAGTAGTCAAACATTTGGATAAATCTCTATTTTTTTTTTTTATTATGTTTTAAAAAAGAAGTTCCTTGCTGTATACTCACCATATATATGTTATTTGTTATTTATTCCTGTGATGGCAGCTGAATTTTCAGTAGTCATCACTCCAGTTTTCAGTTTCATGTGATCCTTCAGAATTCATTCTAATATGCTGATTTGCTGCTCAAGAAACCTTTCTTATCAATGTTGAAAACCGTTTTTGCTGATTAAGAGATGAATTAAATGCATCATACAATTGATTGACAGTAAATACTAGGCCTGTCGATTTAACGCATTAAATTAAGACAAATAATGACATTTAAATTATTTAACACAGTTACACACCAGCCTTGCCTCCAGCCCTATATAGGTAATTTTACATTACATACAGTTGATCGATGATGAATATGATGCTGGGCTTGTTGCATCACTGTGTGATGTAGCCTATAGAATGCAGTTAGAATGCACCTAAAATTCAAGATATCAGGGCAAAAATGTCCATGTATGAGTTTTTGTCTCATTTATATCATGATATAGTTAAACAATTCACACAAGCAACAACTGCAATATCACACGAGTGCTGTTTTTGTTCCAAATAGCACATCTGCAAATGTGACATTTGATTTACAACAGTAAGGAGTGTGTGTGTGTGTGTGTGTGTGTGTGTGTGTGTGTGTGTGTGTGTGTGTGTGTGTGTGTGTGTGTGTGTGTGTGTGTGAGTGAGTGTGTGTGTGTGTGGATGGAAATAATATATTGTTGTATATTTTAGACACAATATTGCCAATGAATCCACAGCAGAAAGTGTTGCACCGTGCAACACCGTATGTGTTTGACTTGATGCGGCGCTGTGCTGACCAATCAGTGTATGACATTAAAGTACAGTGAGGACAGTTAGGCCGTATTTACACTGCAGGTCTTGATGCACAATTCCGATTTGGTAACTATATCCGATTATTTTTTTATTTTTTATTTTTTATTTTTTTAATTTTTTTTGGCGACCCACTTGCATCATCTTTTAAAAGCAACCTGTATCCGCCATTTGCATTTACTCTATACACTGGCGAAACAGCCCAAGACGTTCTGACCCGGAAAAGGAAGTTAAATGGTGCAATATGCAATGGATGCAGCCGAAATGATTATTCAATGTTTAAAGGTCAGCAAAACATTGCTCTCGTAAGGCGGAGAAAAAAAAGAGGAGAGCCCTTGATAAGTTTGTGTCCACCTGAGTTGACGTCATTCGCCGCCGTCCCTTTTTCATTGACGTACGACTCACATTTACTGGGGAATATCCGATTTGACCGCTTACATGGCAGACGCAAATGCACGTATCCGAATCATATCAGATATATTACCACAAATGAGTGAGGCCTGAATCTGATCTGAGGATATCTGAATTCATGCGTTCACATGTCATGTCTGTGCCACATGAGAGGAAAAAATCGAAATTGGGTAACTTGAACCATGCAGTGTAAATGGGGCCTTAGAGAGCAGATGGCTCATCGTTCTTGCACAGCGGTACATTTCTGATCGATCTGCGCAGTGCTGGTTCAAGACGAACACACCTGTTGTTTAGTTTCTGAATTAATTTGTATATTGAGCAAATCAATCGGGTGAACCAGGAGCTGCGGCCCAATTCAGAGGCTGCATCCTTCGAAAGCCGATTGCATCACAGCGGCACAACGATGGCTGTCCCAATTCGATGGCTTCTTCAAATGCAGCCTTGAAATGTGTCCTTCATTTCCCAGGCAATGAAAGATAAAACAGATGGATCCTTCACGGCCTTGCTTACCCAAGAATTCATTGAGCTCCGGTGACAACAGGATTGTTTTAGAGAAATTGCGGAATTACACTTTTAAATGCAAGTATTTGGTTTAAACTTGCTCATATCTAATGATACAAATGTAAAAAAACAAAACTTTAAAGCTGTTCAAATGTTGACTTGTGTCTTAATGGACCATGGTGAACACATTTAGACAGTTTGTGATCCCTGGTGCGACGCAAGTGTTTTTTGCTTGTTTCAGCTCGACGCAGTTATCATTTTCACGTCCAGTGCCATGTTGTTTAAATGGCAAATGCACTCGCACCCATCTGTTCGCCCATGGGCGTGCTGGTCTGAAAACGAGGTGTGTTTAGGTGCATTGCTGGCACATTGCTATTTTGAGGCAACTGAAATGGACTGCGCCATTGACCAGTGGAAACCTGGTCTAAAGTCAATAGCACAGTATTTTGTGTGTTATTTAAAGGGCGTGTTAGTAATATGCGCCTATATGCGGGTGCACAACGTGCGTACACTCTGCTTATTACACACACAGGGACACTTATTACACACACAGCAGCACACAAACATCCAAATATAAAATATAAAAGGATTACAATGTAAAAGATTATTATTCTGTACATAAAGATAAAAATGCATACATGTCATAATGGATAGCCATTGCATGTTTCAGAATAACCTATTTGCAGTAATGACGAATAAAATTGGCTATACTTATTTAACCAATCGTAGCAATACACACATGTATTTAAACTGACTCGTCAGGGTGAGGGTGTCTATATTCCACCATATAAATAGCGAAACTGCCATGGCACAACTGGCTTTTAAAGGGAATGGGAGATGAGACTCTTATTGGCTTATTGCACTTAATGTCCAAAAACACACATGGCTCATTAAGAGACTATGTGCAACCCTTTTAGACTATGCGCCTGGCACTCCGACTGTTTTTTCCATCATTAAACTAGTAAAAGTGGATTTGTACTTGCCCTAAGAGCACCTGCGCCATGCGCTTCATTTTTAAAATGGGGCCCAATGACTCAATGACTTACTTGTTTAGACATTTACCTACTGGTAGTTTTAGTTTCGTATTTAGATTATCACTTCATGAAAAAAGTTACATATTTTGAGTATAGTTTGCCCAAAAGTATAAATTCTGTTTATTTATTCATGTCATTTCAAACCTGTATGGCTTTTTTTTTTTTTTTTTTTTTTTTATACACAAATGAAGATAGTTTAAAGAATGTTGGTAACCAAACTGTTTTTGGTCTGTAAATATATCTAAATACCAATTCAGCTGGTGCAGCTTCTAAAAAAACAAAATCGTGGTCCTTGTAGCCTAAAAGTTTGCTTAATAAATTCTATTTTAAACAAAAATACAATATTTATTTGCTACTCTTTGTAATGTCTATTTAATGCTTTTCTCATTTAACACAATCATGACTTTAAATTATCTTTTGGGGGTAATTTCTCAGCCAAATTTGATGTGCGAGTAATTTGTGATTTAATTAGATTATTCGGCACATAGTGTAATTTATTAGATTAAACATTTTAAATCACTTGACAGCCCTAGTAAATGTATTAATTCATTCATTTTTGTGTTACAGAAGATTTCTAGTTTAAATAAATGCTGCTCATTGGACTTTCTGTTCATCAAATAATCCTATAAAAATGATCAGTTTCCACAACAATGTTATTCAGCACAAACTTTTTCAACATTGATAATAAGAGGCATTATTAATAATTGAGCACTAAAAAGAACAGAAAATAATTTAGCACTAAATCTGTTTATTAGAATGATTATCAAATAAATGCAGCCCTGGTGAGCATAAGAAAAAAATCTTAATTATTCCAAACTTTTGACCATTAGTTTACATCAGCATTATATTGGCCATTTGCCACCTACCTATCTGGATATATCAACATTTGACATTGGAAACTACATAGAGGTCGACTACTTGTGTTTAATGTAAAATTTTTTAAGTAGGACCCAAAAGAACCTTCTGAGTATTCCTGTCCTTTCTTGTCGCATTTTGCAGTGGTACATATCTGTTTCCCTTGACCTTCAAAATCATCTCAGGAGGGCTATGAGAGGTGAAAGCCTCGTTTAGTAAACCCGAATTGAATTACAGACGTGCTGTATGTCAGTGTGTACACAGGGAGACGGCAGTTAAATGGGAACTGTCTTTCTGATGAAGTGGGAGCAGTCGGGATGTTGAACCCTTGACTCACTGGTCCGTTCTATTTTGAAATGGTTTTCTGTTGAAATATCACTGCATTAACCATCAGGTGAAATATGACATTGTTTGTCATATTTTACAACCTTCAAAGTGTTACAAGATGGTGAGATATAATTGGAACAAGTGCAATAAAAATGTTGTAGGCAAGTACACATTGCACCTACTGTAATTAGGGCTAAAAAACACAACATAAAATATATAGTATATTTATATTTAACTCGCTTGCATAACTATACATTACTTACATTAACATTTAATTTGGTCAGAAGGCTGAATGGACTTTCCACACTGTTTTTGTGAAGAACACAATGAAGAATATTTAATAATTTTCATTTATATGCACTATAATATAACTATATGTATATACACTACTGGTAAAAAGTATGTAATTAAGATTGTTTAACTGTTTTGAAATCAGTGTCTTATACTCACTAAGGTTACATTTATTTAATCAAAAATACAGTAAAAATTGTGAAATATTTTTACCATTTAAAATTGTAATATATTTAAAAATGTAATTTATTCCTGAGATGGCAAAGCTGAATTCTAATTCGGTAATGTATAAATAGAAATATATGACCAAATATATGATTTATGAAAATTAACCAAGCCTACCCACTCCGTTTTTGCTTCTAAAGTTTAAATAAACTTTCTTGTTAAATAAATTGTAATATTCTTAAGCTTGAATCTTAATTAATGTGATGGGTTTTAGAAAACTTAATGGCCAGTTAAAAACTGCATTTGCGTCATTGTGTTTATCACTTAGTTGCTTAATTTTATTGCTAAATCAAAAGTAAAAAATTGTGACGCGTTGTTTTAATACAATAATATGAACTACTGAGACCATGATTCTATTGCATGACATCACTATTTGCTCTATGATACTCATACTGAAGGTGCACTGTGGTGGCCGACAGGTTTGCCCTTGCTGTTTGATGTGTCAGTAAAAGCGTGCTGTTATCAGGCCTGGTGGGACAGACTGTGCCTGGAATGGTTTCAGGTCTGTGTAGCAGCATTCTCTATGTGTATTTGGTCTCTGCAGGCCAATGGCTCATATCCTTACGTCCCTGACAGACTTAGATGGGCTAGAACAGAACTCGACCTCACAGGTCACTCAATCAACCTTCACCACAGGCCCCTCTGCCCTCACCTCTGAAGCCCCTTTCCACTCTACGTCTCTTTCTCTATCTCTCCATTTCCTTTAGACTCTCTCTCATGCCCATCTTCCATATGGAAGCCTCTCAAGTCTCCCACCCACTGAGAACAAAGAGGTCTCTCACATCCTGTCATGAACGTTGGCCAAAGCCCCCTACCTCACCTGCAATGACCTCAATGCTGCCCATTTTCCTCATCCCCAATCCTCATCAGTATCAGACAGGATGCACATGCACAATGTGATTTTAAGTACAAAACATCCTTTGTTGGTCTTTGAACTTCCTATCAAACAATTATAACCATATTCACAACCCTAATCCTAACCTCCTCTGTCCTTACGAGACCTTATAACAAATCTTTAGTTTTAACTTAAGTTAACTTAAAGTCCTTGTAAAGTCAAAATTAAATGTGTTCGGAGTTTCACACCACAAACAAATGTGCTATTAACTAAAAAGCCATATTTGAAAAAAAAAAAAAGGATTCTGCAGCAGATTCTGCAGCAGATTTCTGCAAAATTATTCCACCTCTTCTTGATATCATCATTTTTGTTTTGTAAATTGTAGGCTGTAGTAACATCTGTTACATATATAACCCTTGTTCCCTGAAGGAAGGGAGCGGAGACATTACATCAGTTACTGATGGAATGGGGGTTTCACTTAGAAGCCAGTTGCCTTCGAGATTTACAAAACGAGCCAATGGCATGAGAATGCCATGGGTCTGCGGAATTTGCATAATGACAGTGCAAATAATGACGGTGCAAATTCACAGTGAAAAACACAAGGGGAAATTATAATAGAAATAGAATTAAAAAAGTACTCTCTCTCTCTCTCTCTCTCTCTCTCTCTCTATATATATATATATATATATATATATATATATATATCTGTAGAAAAAAATAAAAATAAATAAAGAAGTGAAATAAACTGTGCCGTGAGTAAACTGTAGACTTATAAATATGTGGTTAACAGAAATGTACAAAGTATAATGTGCAAACAGGTTTATAACAGGTTGTTACACAGTAACAACGAGAACAGAAAGTGCAGTGCAATGTCAGTATATCGATGGTCACGTGATGTTAGGTGACGGAGTTCAGGAGTCTGATGGCCTGGGGGAAGAAGCGCTCTCAGTTTTGGCCATCAGGCTTCGGAAGCGCTTACCAGATGGCAGCAGCGTGAAATGAGGGTTTGCAGGGTGATTAGAGTCCTTGATGATTCTAGTAGCTCTACCTTTGCAGCGTTTGGTGTAGACGTCCTGCAGAGATGGGAGAGCTGACCCTGAGATACGCCCGGATAAGCGCACGACTCCTTGCAGGGCTTTGCAGTCATGACTGGTGCTGTTCCCATACCACGCTGTGATGCACTGAGTTAATACACTTTCTATCGCCCCTAAATAGAAAATTTTCAGGATAGCTGGAGAAACGCTGAATTTCCTCCTTTTTCACCTGTGTCTGAATGTGTGCAGTCCAGGTCAGGTCCTCGGAGATGTTTACACCCAGGTACTTGAAGCTGCTCACTCTCTCTACTGGTGACCCGCTGATCATGAGAGGGGAGTATGTCCGTTGCTATCTCTTCCTGAAGTCCACAATCAGTTCTTTGGTCTTGCCAACATTCAGAGAGAGACAGTTGTCCTGGCACCATGATGTTAGTTGCTCCACCTCGTCCAAGTATGCCGTCTCGTTGTTGGAAATGAGGCCCAGGACAGCAGTATCATCAGCAAATTTGATGATAGAGGTGGAGCTGTGTATGGACAAACAGTCATGTGTGTAGAGAGAGTAGAGCAGGGGACTCAGGACACAGCCCTGTGGAGCTCCCACACGGAGGTGGAGGTGAACTGGCCTATTCTCACCACCTGAGGCCTGCCAGTGAGGAAGTCTTCAAACCAGTGGCAGAGAGAAGAATTCAGGCCGAGATCCAGGAGTTTGGCAGTTAGCTTAATGCGAACTATGGTGTTAAAGGCTGAGCTATAGTCAATAAATAGCAGCCTTACGTAGTTCCCACTTTTGCTGTCGATGTGAGTGAGGGAGGAGTGGAGAACATGAGAGATGGCATCTTCAGTCGATCTATTGGGACGATGGGCAAACTGAAGAGGGTCCAAAGTGTCAGGAATGGAGCAAATGGTGTTTTTAATGAGTCTCTCAAAGACCTTCATGACTATAGACGTGAGAGCCACTGGACGATAGTCATTTAGGCATTTAGGATTTTTTTGAAGGAGGTGGGGACCACAGATGTAGCGAGGGACTCATTAAAGATGGATGTAAACAACCCGGCGAGCTGATCAGCACAGGACCGCAGAACATGACCTGAAATACCATCTGGCCCAGCAGCTTTCCTGACGTCCACACGCTTGAGTGCCCTCCGAACTTCATCCTCTGAGACAGAGATCACGTGGTTGTTGCTGCTTTGAGTGATTCCCTCTGACGCGTCACTTGGCGGAGTCGCGCTGCCGCATTACAATCAAAGCGAGCGTAGAAAGAGTTTAACTCGTTCACAAGCAACGGATCAGCTCTGACCTCTGCAGAGGATTTAGATCCAAAAGAACAGATGGACTTCAGACCCTGCCACATGCGCTGAGAGTCATTGAGTTGGAAATGAGACTCCACTCGATCCTTATAACGGAGCTTTGCGGCTTTAACTGCACGTCGGAGAGCATAGCAGGACGATCTGTAGTCATTCATATTCCCCGATAGGAGACTGGCGTTGTACACGGCAGTGCGTGGGTTCACTGCAGCGTGGATTGAATTGTTCACCCACGGTTTCTGATTTGAGAAGGACGTTATTGTTATTGTTTGTGTGGCTTGCTCTTTAAGCGTCTTGATGAAGCAAAGTGCCACATCCGTGAACTCGCTGACGTCAGATGAACTCGCCCGGAACTTGTCCCAGTCGACGTCATCAAGAGCTGGCTGTAGCGCGTTCTCTGAATGGGGTGACCAGCGTTTAACTTCCCGCCTCACCGGGGGTTCCTGAACGAGCCTTTGTCTGTATTCAGGTGTGAGGAAAATGGCGGCATGATCCGATTTGCCGAAAGCTGGAAGTGAGCGAGCTTTATAGGCGTTCTTAAATGGAGAGTAGCAATGATCCAGTGTATTTGCTCCTCGTGTAGGACAGGAGACGTGCTGGTGAAAGTTTGGCAAGACTTTCTTTAGGTTTGCTTTGTTAAAATCACCCGCGACGATGAACGCCGCATCGGGGTGTTTGTTTATGAAGCCGCTGGTAACCTCCTGAAGGCCATGAAGGCCATTCCGTGAGTCTTAGCACGAACGAAGGCTAGACTCAACTACCAAGGTACACTGGGAAGCATATCCTACGTGGAGAAATCCAACACAATGCCTAGGCACCTAGCCTAACACGAGTGCTGACTAAGCGGGCAGGCACTCTGGTGTCAGCATCAACAGTGCTGGTGGAACTCAGGGCCTACTGAGAAACTCACCTGAGCAAAAATGTGCATGCATCCAGTCTGTGGAGTGGAATGTCACAGCAAGCGATGACACCTGAGCCTGTCCAGTTACTGGCTCTTTGGGGTGAGTACATGGAAGGACACTGGCTATATACAAATGGCAGAGGCATTTGTTGATGCAACAATATGACCGGAAACTCATTCTAAGGGAACTGTGGCCTGTAGAAAAGTGAAGTTCCCACAGGGTGAAGGTATGACGGCAGGCCCTAGCCACTGGGACCCAGAACATGCCCTGTTGCCATGCCCATCTCGGGACTCGATCGTGAGGCCAGTGCTGAAGTGGTCTCATATGAAGCAGTCTGAGCGCCATTACCGCTGCTATGGATGCCATATGCCCCAGGAGCCTCTGAAATGACTTCAGTGGAACTGCAATCTTGCCCTCGAATTGACGAAGGCAAGTCAGCATTGACTGCACGAGCGCACATAAACTGTCCATACATGGCGACAGTCGAGCAAAGAGATCCTCTACACAGGGGAGATTTCCCAGATGACCCAAAGGCCCAAGCGGGTGAGGTGCCGGAGCACCAGGTCAATGTGTTCGCAAACCTGGTCTCGAGAGTGAACTAGTTTCAGCCAGTCATCAAGATAGTTCAGGATGTGAACCCTGTGTTGCCTGAGTGGCACAAGGGCTGCCTCGACGACTTCTGTGAAGCCGCGAGGTTACAAGGCTTGCACGAGGCCCAAGCACGCCAAACAGTGCTCATGCCCGTCAGACGGACTAACCAGCCGACCGCACCCAGAAAAAAATGCACGGGCGAAACATCTTGAAAAAGACATGCCGCGTGCAGTTCTTTTTGAGAGGAGAAAGCTCTGCAGAAATGCGGAAGCACCCAGGGAGAACACACACACACACACACACGCTGTGCCAGATTAGACAGGAATGCAGAACTCGCTGGAATGCACCATATCACCGACAATCTGGAGAGGCGCTCAGTTTGAAGAATCAACAGAAGCTCAGGAAGGCAAGTGAACCACTCGGCTCCGAAGCAAAAACCTAATGCGAGTTGCGTTATGCAAATTCTGCAGACCCATGGCATTCTCATGTCATTGGCTCGTTTTGTAGATCTCGAAGGTGATTGGCTTCTAAGCGAGACCCCCATTCTGTCAGTAACTGACGTAACTCGTAGTGTACTGACTGAAAGGGAACTAACGGTACTGGAACTAACGGTACTGAAACTAACTTGCGATTGAACTGATGCGAATGTGCTCTAGTTATGATTGTGTTGGGTTCATCATTAAGCTACCGTTTTAGCCCCGCCCAAAAAATGCTGAACACTGCAATGGTGAAAAACTCAATTGAAAGTCCATTCACCTTAAACTGTGATGCTTCTAAAAGTTGGTAGAGAAATCGCAAAAGTAAGCCATGTGATGTATAGACATTGATTTATATATTGAATATTGATTTATGATGCGTTTATATGAACAGATTTAATTTAGACTTTTATCCATAAAAACATTGATCAACTTGCATACATGAAGAACATGCTCAACCGTACTTGTTTGACACAGGAGATCCAACCTCATTGATCATTAACAGTAATTAAAGCCTAAAGTTCCACCCTGTTCTTCACATACAGATATTGTATGGTTTTAGAAAACTTGTAATGCAATACAACTTTTTGTAATAATAGTTTTATACTGTTTTTAGTCCGTTTTTGCAATAAACCCCTTCAACTGTACTTTTATTTGCCTTTTATATGCATTATATTGTTGAGAATTGGTCAGGTTTAGGCAAGGGGTGGTGTTAGGTGCGTTACAATATCTATTAAAGTATACTTATTTATATAAAGTCCTTTTCTACTTTTACAAATGCTTCCAGCAAATTAAATGCATCTTGATCTGACACATAAAGCAAACATCTAAGAGCAAAACTAAAACTAATATGGTGTACTGTGTGCATTAAATACTAGGGATGTAAGTTAACGATACACCAATGCCACGGTTCGGTTCATATCATGGTTTTGGAGCCACGGTTCGGTTTGGTTTGGTTCTGCTTGCTGTGGGGGTAGGGTTCATGGCAGGGCACCAGCAATAATAACACTAGATTCTCTTTTAACTTAACAACAATAATTTAACTTATTAACTTTATCTTTATTAACTTTAAACATTGGCTTCACATTTTCTTTAGAGCTGTTAGCATACCCGAGTAAACTAAAATGAAATAAATGCCTCCACTGGAGACTAGTCAGAAATAATCTACTCATTTTACCATTTTCTATAATGTTACAAGTACCCACACCATTAATTTAAAAATAAACTAAATGACATAAAGTGAACATAAAGTGGCCTTTTTGAGGTTATGGAAACAAGTTACCATGGTGAATACACAATACATCATGAACTGTTAATGAATCATATAAACTGCTCCTGATGAATAGAATGAACATACCTGCATGCCTTCGCAACTAACACACGTCGAACCAGTTACGTGATTAATTGGTACTTCTCTTTTATTTCATGACTTACGAATTGACAACATAACGTTCACTCTTTTGTGCTTTATGAAGTGATATACAGCGCGTGCCGCCGTATTTGTGTGTGTAATTGAAGAGTGTGCACTACGAGCACAGTATAACGGCTGACATGACAGGAAAGCAGTTTTCTGAGGTGTTGTGAGGTGTTTTTTTTGTTTCTTCTTTTTTTTTCTTCTTTTTTTTTTTTTTGTAACAATGTTACGAAAATGACAGTGTTGCTGGGACTCCAAGGTAGCATTTAGCCAACCTGGCTAAACTGGGAAACTGGCTCTCTTTGTCCTTCCACCATGCAACTTGAGCGATCACCCAAGTCATGTGACATGCACTTGGAAGACAAAAGCTCAACTAAATATTATTATAATAATATTATTTACTAAATATACATATTTAACAGCAGGGTATGGGGCACGTTCGGTTCAACGAGAGTATCGCGGTTTGTACCGTGGGTAGTGTATCGCAGTTTTTCGGTTCGGTTTGAATATTGTTACACCCCTATTAAATAGTGATGCCAAAGGATCCTGACCAAGCATACTGGGAGTGAGGGCATTTTGTCAAATGTAGGTAATTACAAACCCAATTCCCAAAAAGCTGGGACACTGTACAAATTGTGAATAAAAACAGAATGCAATGATGTGGAAGTTTCAAATTTCAATATTTTATTCAGAATACAACATAGATGACATATCAAATGTTTAAACTGAGAAAATTTATAATTTTAAGGGAAAAATAAGTTGATTTTTAAATTTCACACATCTCAAAAAAGTTGGGACAAGGCCATGTTTCCCACTGTGTGGCATCCCCTCTTCTTTTTATAACAGTCTGCAAATGTCTGGGGACTGAGGAGACAAGTTGCTCAAGTTTAGGAATAGGAATGTTGTCCCATTCTTGTCTAATACAGGCTTCTAGTTTCTCAACTGTCTTAGGTCTTCTTTGTCGCATCTTCCTCTTTATGATGCGCCAAATTTTTCTATTGGTGAAAGATCTGGACTGCAGGCTGGCCATTTCAGTACCCGGATCCTCCTTCTACGCAGCCATGATGTTGTAATTGATGCAGTATGTGGTCTGGCATTGTCATGCTGGAAATTGCAAGGTCTTCCCTGAAAGAGACGACGTCTGGATGGAAGCATATGTTGTTCTAGAACTTGGATATACCTTTCAGCATTGATGGTGCCTTTCCAGATGTGTAAGCTGCCCATGCCACACACACTCATGCAACCCCATACCATCAGAGATGCAGGCTTCTGAACTGAGCGCTGATAACAACTTGGGTTGTCCTTGTCCTCTTTAGTCTGGATGACATGGTGTCCCAGTTTTCCAAAAAGAACTTTAAAATTGATTCGTCTGACCACAGAACAGTTTTCCACTTTGCCACAGTCCATTTTAAATGAGCCTTGGCCCAGAGAAAACGCCTGCGCTTCTGGATCATGTTTAGATATGGCTTCTTTTTTGACCTATAGAGTTTTAGCTGGCAACGGTGAATGGCACAGTAGATTGTGTTCACTGACAATGTTTTCTGGAAGTATTCCTGAGCCCATGTTGTGATTTCCATTACAGTAGCATTCCTGTACGTGATGCAGTTGCATCTAAGGGCCCGAAGATCATGGGCATCCAGTATGGTTTTCCGGCCTTGACCCTTACACACAGAAATTGTTCCAGATTCTCTGAATCTTTGGATGATATTATGCACTGTAGATGATAACTTCAAACTCTTTGCAATTTTTTTTCTGAGAAACTCCTTTCTGATATTGCTCCACTATTTTTCACTGCAGATGTGATGCATTTGCATGGTTAGTTCGACTGATCATGTGGAATCTGCACATGGCTTGATGTGCATGTAGGCCGACCATGTCGGCGGCCCTGCCGGGCGAAAGAGAGAGAGAGAGAGAGAGAGATCTATGTGTATCTCTTTTAAAGGTTTGGGGGAGAAGTCTCGCCTTGTAGGGTCGTTTGACCAGTGGGAAAGGTTGAATCTCCAAGCGGGAAGATTCCACTGTTGGAGACTTTGTAGCTCTGTGTTTCAGCTTACTCATTTGCATGTGCAGCCTTTATTAGGTGGTCTTTTGGGGAATGGGTTTCTAGGCCCAGAGTGAGTTTCACCAATTGTTTGTTTAAATAGAACAAATAATTATGTCTGATTTGTCTGTTACTACACAAACCTATCCTTTTAAAACAGGACTACTATAGGACCCAATGATGATCCAGAACCAACAAAGATGTTGATCCAGGAACAAGTTGTACTGGGGTAAATTACATCACACGGTTGTTTCAGTGGTTGTTTCCTGCAGTTCTACGAGCAATAAGGTTGATGGTGTGAGTTTTCACTTTTGTCAATGAAGTTGTTTCCAGCAAATTATGTTTCCAATTCCTGCGAGGAAAAGCTTTGTTGTCAAACCATTTCCTTGAAATACTTGAGGAAGTTCAGTGTTTGCATTTATACGCCGCCACAGGGAGTGTTTCCAAAACCGAATGAGAAATGGCAAGTACTTAACAGGCACTGGTCGTCTTTTGCTTTAACTTTGAAAGGGATTGTTGTAATTGTTCTCTTCTGCTTCTGTTCACAATACTTGCTGAATTGGGACTAATTCTCCCAGGATAATCTTCTACAATTGTTCCTTTACAGAGAAGAGACGTGTTTTAATACAAGCTGTCTCAGTTTGGAGAATTTTAAAATGCCTTAATTTGCATATTTGCATCAGGTTGCATATTCTATCATCCTCTCACCAAATGACCCCAGTCTACTGTAAGCAAACTGTGGTAGATGAGATGACGAAGAAGAGTTTATTACATTTTTACACGTTTGACCTTCTCGAATCATTTTCGTACATGTTCTGCAGGTAACTGTCGATCTCTTTTGTGCTGCTCCGTAACTGGCATCGTTCAAGCTTCACTGGAGAAACAAGGAGAACTGGGGGGAACCCACTTAATATTCACATGGCAGTCATGGTGAATTGAAATGAATGAGTGAGAAAGAGGGTTTGTGAGTGTGTTGGAGCGAGAGTCTGTGTGTGTCTGTCTGTCTGTGTGTGTGTGTGTGTGTGTGTGTGTGTGTGTGTGTGTGTGTGTGTGTGTGTGTGTGTGTGTGTGTGTGTGTGTGTGTGTGTGTGTGTGTGTGTGTGTCTGTTTGTGTGGGGTGGTGGGGGGGTGGGTGGGTAGGGTGGGAAGGTGAGAGAGGGCGAGCGAGAAAAAACACACAGCAGACTGTGAAATTGACGACTGGGATTGGCACGATGGCCGTCGCTTAAAGTTTCATCTGTACATGTTAATAAGACTTCACTGCTGTATAACATTCCAGAAGAAAAGTTGGGTGAATGGATGTTTTAAAAATACGACTAGAGCTGCCCATGAAATCACACTATATTGACTCCCGATATGTAGCTGGTTCTGGGGATAATTAGTTTTTGGAGGACATCTTACTGGGAAATACCCGGCTATACCAGCTTATCTTGGTCTAACTCATGGGTGGTGAACTCCTGTCCTGGAGATCCATTTTCCTGCAGAGTTTTGCTTCAGCCCTAATCAAATACACCAGAACAAGTTAATCAAGGTCTGAAAAGTTACTAGGAAGCTACAGGCAGGTGAGTTTTATAGCTTTGTATAACTGGACTGTTGACTGTTAGCATTAAGTCTTTGTTCACTTATTTAGCTTATTTTGGGCATTGTTTCATAGTTAAAATAACCAACTCTGTCGAAACGATTCTGCTCCGTGATATGTGGTTTACTTTCAACTGAATACCACAAACAGAACTCTGAGTATCCTTTTATCTGTTCTTTAAAAGTGTTAATTTTTGACAACTTCATTGTTATTCAAAATTACTCCTAGAAGTTGTGTAATGGCAGTCAGATTGGACGGGAAAACTTTTCTTATTTTCATTTAGTTTCATTAACCTGATGTACCAAACTAAAACTGAAATAAAAATGTATAAATAAAAACTGTACAGACATTAAAAACTGAATTAAACAACAGAATTACTAAAAATTTAACTAATGTTAAAATTAAAGTAGAATTAAATTGAATTGAAAATATTAACAAAAACTATATACTATACTATATCTCAGCGATACTATATATATATATATATATATATATATATATATATATATATATATATATATATATATATATATATATAATGCATATATATATATATAATGCATATACATATATATATAATGCATATACATATATATATAATGCATATACATATATATATATATATGCATATACATATATATATATATATATATATATATATATATATATATATATATATATATATATATATATATATATATATATATATATATATATATATATACACACACACTCACCTAAAGGATTATTAGGAACACCTGTTCAATTTCTCATTAATGCAATTATCTAATCAACCAATCACATGGCTTCAATGCATTTATGGGTGTGGTCCAGGTCAAGACAATCTCCTGAACTCCAAACTGAATGTCAGAATGGGAAAGAAAGCTGATTT
This sequence comes from Paracanthobrama guichenoti, assembly GCA_018749465.1. Taxonomy (NCBI): domain Eukaryota; kingdom Metazoa; phylum Chordata; class Actinopteri; order Cypriniformes; family Gobionidae; genus Paracanthobrama; species Paracanthobrama guichenoti. Next base: position 40,243,168 of record CM031947.1, read on the forward strand.
AAGCAATTTTGAGCATGGCATGGTTGTTGCTGCCAGACGGGCCGGTCTGAGTATTTCACAATCTGCTCAGTTACTGGGATTTTCACGCACAACCATTTCTAAGGTTTACAAAGAATGGTGTGAAAAGGGAAAAACATCCAGTATGCGGCAGTCCTGTGGGCGAAAATGCCTTGTTGATGCTAGAGGTCAGAGGAGAATGGGCCGACTGATTCAAGCTGATAGAAGAGCAACTTTGACTGAAATAACCACTCGTTACAACCGAGGTATGCAGCAAAGCATTTGTGAAGCCACAACACGCACAACCTTGAGGCGGATGGGCTACAACAGCAGAAGACCCCACCGGGTACCACTCATCTCCACTACAAATAGGAAAAAGAGGCTACAATTTGCACAAGCTCACCAAAATTGGACAGTTGAAGACTGGAAAAATGTTACCTGGTCTGATGAGTCTCGATTTCTGTTGAGACATTCAGATGGTAGAGTCAGAATTTGGCGTAAACAGAATGAGAACATGGATCCATCATGCCTTGTTACCACTGTGCAGGCTGGTGGTGGTGGTGTAATCAAAGTCAAGTCAAAGTCAGCTTTATTGTCAATTCTGCCATACGTACAGTACATACATACAGAGAATTGAAATTCTATGACTCTCAGACCCTAGGTGCCTAACAACAACAACAAAAAAAACGATAACAATAACAACAAAAGTTTAACAGTAACAACAACAGAAGAAAGATTTAAAAAAAAAGATGGATAAAGTGAATTATAGAGGTAAAGTGGCGATGGCAAATAGTGCAATTTCAGATTTAAGTCAGTGCAGGTATAAAATAAAATTATAAGAGTGTGTGCAAAAAAAAGAGTCTGTAAGAGGGGAGACCAATTCCTCAGAGAGACAATATATGAGGTAGATGAAGGGAGGAGAACTGGGGGGGTGATTCCCAGATCAGGTGCGTGGGGCAGAAGAGGGGAGGGTCGGCAGAGTCGGGAGGGAGTTCAATGCCCTGACAGCTTGGGGAATGAAGCTGTCCTTCAGTCTGCTGGTCCTTGCTTGGAGACTGCGAAGCCTCCTCCCTGATGGCAGCAGACTGAAGAGGCTGTGCGATAGGTAGGTGGGGTCTCTCGCAATGATGAGGGCTTTGCGGGAGAGGCGGGAGTTATAAATGTCCTGGAGGGGTGGGAGAGAGACACCAACGATCTTCTCAGCTGCTCTCACTATGCGCTGAAGTGCTTTACGTTGCAGGCGCCGTACCACACAGTGATGCAGCTGGTCAGAATGCTCTCGATGGTGCCTCTGTAGAAGGTGCGCATGATGGGGGCTGGGGCTCCGGCTCTTCTCAGCTTGCGGAGAAAGTAGAGTCGCTGCTGTGCTTTCTTGGTCAGTGCTGTGGTGTTGGCAGTCCAGGAGAGGTCCTCTGTGATATGCACACCCAGAAATTTGGTGCTCCTCACCCTTTCCACGGTCACACAGTTGATGGTCAGAGGAGCGTGCTGGGTGTGCATTCTCCTGAAGTCAACAACAATCTCCTTCGTCTTCTCCACGTTCAGAGAGAGATTGTTGTCGCCACACCACCTGGCCAGGTGGCTCACCTCGCTCCTGAAGTTTGTCTCATCATCGTTGCTAATGAGACCAACTACGGTCGTGTCGGCCGCAAACTTGATGAAGAGATTGCTGTTGTGTATGTGTATGCAGTCATGTGCCAGCAGAGTGAAAAGGAGGGGGCTCAACACACATCCCTGAGGGGCTCCAGTGTTCATGATGATGGAGCTGGATGAGTTACTGCCGACCCGAACTGCCTGAGGTCTTCCCGTCAGGAAGTCCAGCAACCAGTTGCACATCGATGTGCTGAGTCCCAGCTGTGACAGTTTTTGAGTGAGCTGTAGAGGGATGATTGTATTGAATGCTGAACTAAAGTCTATGAACAGCATTCTGACATAAGTGTCTTTATTTTCCAGGTGAGTGAGTGCTGAATGGACGGTGGTGGCGATGGCGTCATCGGTCGAGCATTTAGACCGATATGCAAATTGGTAGGGGTCCAGGAAGGGGGGGAGGACAGACTTAATGTGGTGCATGACTAGCCGCTCAAAGCACTTCATAAGGATGGGGGTAAGTGCGACTGGACGGTAGTCGTTGAAGCAGGATGGAGATGATTTCTTAGGGATTGGAATGATGGTGGTTGCTTTGAAGCATGTGGGGACGACAGCTTGACTCAGTGAGATGTTGAAGATGTCTGTGAAGACATCAGTGAGTCCCTCTGCACAGTCTCTCAATACACGTCCAGGAATGTTGTCAGGACCTGGAGCTTTGCGCATGTTGACCCTGCTGAGGATCTTCTCACGCTGTCCCTGGGCAGTGACAACATCAGGTCATCGGGAGGAGGTGGTGACTTCTGTGAAGTGGTGCTGTTGTGAGCTTCAAAGCGAGCAAAGAAAGTGTTCAGCTCATTCAGCAGGGGGGTGGAGCTGTCACATGTCCGTGCAGGGGCTTATAATCTGTGATGGTCTGAATACCCTGCCACAGGCTCCTTGTGTCTCTGCTGTCGCTGAAACGATGGGCTATCCTCCTGGAGTACTGTCTCTTAGCCTTCCTGATGCCGCGTGACAGGTTGGCCCTTGCTGTCCTCAGGCCCACCTCATCTCCAGCTCCGAAGGCAGCGTTACGCTGCCTTTCAGAAGTTTGTAGACATTTCCTGTCAGCCACGGTTTTTGGTTGGGCCAGACGGTGATGGTCTTTGTGACTGTTACATCCTCAATGCACTTGGTGATATAAGAAGTAACAGTCTCTGAGTACTCCTGGATGTCTGTGGTGTTGTGGTAGGTTGCAGCCTGTTTAAACATGTCCCAGTCAGTGGTGTCGAAGCAGTCTTGAAGAGCCTCTGATGATCCTTCAGGCCAGACTTGAATCTGCTTCTGGACTGGTTTGGTGGCTTTCACAAGTGGTCTGTATGCTGGCATTAACATAACAGTGATGTGATCTGAAGCACCCAGGTGGGGAGGGAAGGGCTTTGTAAGCTCCTCTCTGTGTAGTGTACACAAAGTCCAGAGTGTTTTTACCACGTGTTGGGAAGTCAATGTGTTGATGAATTTTTGGAAGCACACTCTTTAAGTCTGCATGGTTGAAATCTCCAGCCAAGATGAGAAAAGCATCTGGGTGGGCTGTCTGCTGATCACTGATGTGTTTATAAAGATTATTTAGTGCCTCACTCCTGTTGTTGTTGGAGCTGGGGGGGATGTATACAGCAACAAGTATAATAGCTGAATATTCCCGCGGTAGATAAAACGGCCGACATTTAATAATCATAAACTCCACCAGGGGTGAGCAGTGTTTGCAGACCACAACAGCATTGCGGCACCACGCATCATTGGTGTAAACACAGAGTCTGCCGCCGCGGGTCTTACCTCCCTCGACGAGCACTCTGTCTGCCCCGATGGCATGTGCGCTGATCGAGCTGAATGGCGCAGTCCGGGACGCTGTTGTTGAGCCATGTTTCCGTGAACACAAAAACACAACAGTCTCTTACAGTCTTCCGAGTAGAGCAAAGAAGACGAAGATCATCCAGTTTATTGTCCAACGAGCGTACGTTAGCGAGAATGATGGTGGGGATAGCCGGCTTGTGTGGTTTAGCCGCTAGCCTGACACGGATACCTCCGCGCTTCCCCCTCTTCTGTTTCCTCTCACCCCGTTTGTGGCGCCTCCACTGTGGGAGAGGTGCAGTAGTGGGGGACAGTGATGGGGTAGGCCCCCGGAGAAGGCCATGATCCCGCAGATCTTGAGCGAGCGCCGATCTTGAATTGAAGACTAGTTTTTCCAACCTCGAGCAGAAACTCACGTCTGTAGCTGAGTTTGCAGATGAACAGACGCGACAAGGACGTACAAAAACACTGTGATTTACACGACGAAAAACACAAAAACACCGGTCCGTCGGGAGAGAGAGAAGCCGCAGCGTGTGCACGCGCCGCCATCACCATAATGGTGTGGGGGATGTTTTCTTGGCACACTTTAGGCCCCTTAGTGCCAATTGGGCATTGTTTAAATGCCACAGCCTACCTGAGCATTGTTTCTGACCATGTCCATCCCTTTATGACCACCATGTACCCACCCATTCTCTGATGGCTACTTCCAGCAGGATAATGCACCATGTCACAAAGCTCGAATCATTTCAAATTGGTTTCTTGAACATGGCAATGAGTTCACTGTACTAAAATGGCCCCCACAGTCACCAGATCTCAACCCAATAGAGCATCTTTGGGATGTGGTGGAACGGGAGCTTCGTGCCCTGGATGTGCATCCCACAAATCTCAATCAACTGCAAGATGCTATCCTATCAATATCAATATATCCTATCCCTAATTTTCTAAAGAATGCTTTCAGCACCTTGTTGAATCAGTGCCATGTAGAATTAAGTCGGTTCTGAAGGCGAAAGGGGATCAAACACCGTATTAGTATGGTGTTCCTAATAACCAACAGGCATAACATTATGACCACTGACAGGTGAAGTGAATAACACCGTTTATCTCTTCATCATGGCACCTGTTAGTGGGTGGGATATATTAACAGCAGGTGAACATGTCCTCAAAGTTGATGTGTTAGAAGCAGGAAAAATAGGCAAGCGTAAGAATTTGAACGAGTTTGACAAGGGCCAAATTGATGTGATGGCTAGATGACTGGGTCAGAGCATCTCCAAAACTGCAGCTCTTGTGGGGTGTTCCTGGTTCCACGGAGCAATGGAAGAAGGTGGCCTGGTCTGATGAATCATGTTTTCCTGTGGATTCATGTGGATGGCAGGGTGCGTGTGTGTCGCTTACCTGGGGAACACATGGCATCAGGATGCACTATGGGAAGAAGACAAGCCGGTGGAGGCAGTGTGATGCTTTGGGCAATGTTCTGCTGGGAAACCTTGGGTCCTGCCATCCATGTGGATGTTACACGTACCACCTACCTCAGCATTGTTGCAGACCATGTACACCCTTTCATGGAAACGGTATTCCCTGGTGGCTGTGGCCTCTGGAAAAAAGCAAAAAATGGTTCAGGAATGGTTTGAGGAGCACAAAAACGAGTTTGAGGTGTTGACTTGGCCTCTGAACAAACAAGTCTGATCCATGGAGGCCCCACCTTGCAACTTACTGGACTCAAAGGATCTGCTGCTAACATCTTGGTGCCAAATACCACAGCACACCTTTAGGGGTCTAGTGGAGTCCATGCCTCGATGGGTATATATATATATATATACATACTAGTAGTAATGATAGTGGTAGTAGTAGTTGTAAATAATACATATACAGTTTCATGGCTGGTAAAATATTTATGGCCAGTGCATTTTCTCAAGTCTCAATTTTATTTTTTGACTCTGAAACCCAACATAAAAGTCAAACTGTTTTAAACCCAATTTTAAAAGAGCAATGCCTCAAGACACAAAACAGAGTAAATCGCGACAGAATGACCAAAGGTATTGTTTGCATGTGGAAGGTTGTAGCAGTGGTGCTTTTGAAGTGGATTAAATGGGTCATGAACTGCGTTTTTATTTTTATTTTACTTTTTTGTTTCCTGGGGTATACAAATATTTATAATATTATAATATACTTATAATATTAGTATGATATTTTTATTTTATTTTTTTATTTTTTAACATCTTTGCATATGAAATGGCCTATGCATATTGCATATGAAGTATTACATGTGAAACACTCTCAATTTTTTTAATGTTTTTACTATTACAGCTCTTGAGGATAACTAATCATGAAAAGTGTTGATTATAGCATTATTTAGATCTATAGCATTATATTTAGATCGTGACATGGAAGGTTGCAGTGATGAGCATTGTAGCTGATCAAGAGTCCAGAACTCAGTAACTGATAAACTTGCACTTTTTGATTGACACCTCCAGCGATTGTAAATGGAGCATTCTTTAATCACGTTCTATTTGTAATTTAATCAGTTTAAATAATAGATTAATAGAAACTAAGAGAAACGTGAAGTTTACCGTTTGATTTACTGACATAAACAGCAAATGATTTTGAGACAAAGAACATCTGACTGTACATGAATCAGTACATATCAGAAATAACTTTTTACTGGTGATTTTGGTTAGACTCATAACACTTGTAACAAAGCAGTAGTGACACAGTAAAAACTTTTTTACTTGCATTAGTGTGTTGCACAGTCGGATCCAATAGAAGACACAAGCAGAGGCGCCTTAAGATAACCAAAGGCCCCTGGGCTACAGCATTACGTTGGGCCTCCCTGCCCCAGTTTAAAAAAAAAAAATTTGCTTCCTGCCAATTATTTATTGTGTCGATAACATTTTAACATTTACAACACTGAATATTCACCTATAATTGACTCAGATCTTTACACAACAAACATACAAATTCAGTAGTACCACGCTTGTGGAAACAGCAGAATTTATAGCAGTTACATAAACAAAGCAGTGATGCACTTATAAAACACCATAAGTGTTTCTCAACTTTTTTTTTTTTTTTATATATCATGGTACAAAAAATGAAGCGCTATGCACATGATATTTAAAACTTGCTTCAACTAGATCACAATTGCAATGACAATTTAAATAGTAGACTAAGAATATTCTCCACTCTTCAAATACAAAAAAATCCTTAATGGGCATAGGGCCATATTTTAACGCATGGCGAAGGTGCACTAATGACGTGTCCGAATCCACTTTTGCTAGTTTAACGATGGAAAAAAGTGGTCAAGTTGTGTGCTGCTTCATGTCCCTGTGTGTGTAATAAGCAGAGTGTATACGTGTTGTGCACCTGCCTATAGGTACATATTACTAACTGTAATTTTATGAAACAAAAATGACAAAATGTAGAGATGCACAGTGGTTGGGAAACACTGCACTACATTATAGGCATTGTACAGAAGTTTAATGCTGTTGTCACTGCTGCAAATTCCCAAATATACAAATAATTATTTGAAAATTATTGAATGTGTAAGCCCCTGGACTTCATCCCATGGAAGCCCGTGAGTTAATGCATCCCTGGACACGAGTCTTTTTTTTAAAATTTTATTTATTATTTCAGTCTCTCTCTGCAAATCCAGCTTCAGAAGCAAGGTTATGCAGCAACTGTGTTTTTCCGCAACATTTTGCACTCTTCAAAAGCATGTTTATCACTTAGTTGCTCAATCCAATGTTAGCGTACACGTCATGTTATTTGCCTACTTCTTGTCATGTCATGTAGAAATAGGTGTTGATCTTTTTCTCCAGAGGCGGTCTTTCACCTATTTGTGATGTCATAAATAGAGTCGATCTCTGGGCTTGGTTTCAATAAAAGCTGTTTTTGGACTAACTAGTATGTTTTCAGTTCTGAAACTTACAGGATATTATCATAGTATGATGATCTCTTATATGTCTGAAGCTCAAAGAAAATTAGATTTCTCAATCATAACCCCTTTAACAAAAAGATGCTACTTTTTGAGAAGGTTTTATTGTGGAAGATTGTTTATGCTGGAAGGGAAGGAAATCTCCTCATTCCTTATTCCTGTCAGCTTTGGCTCATCACAATAATGACGGAAGTGCTTACAAACTAGACGTTACAGGATGCCCCGTGTACCCCGGGCTCTCATTGTACGGTCCTTCCATCTTATTTCTGCCCAATTCACCCTGACCATGACCGCCTAGTCTTCTGACCTTCACTCCAGACTCCTTATCTGCTGCTCCAGTTGAAAGACAAATAGAAACTCAATACCACTCGACATCAAATCGCCAACACCATTGACCGAGGGCGGCCACACACACAGGATGCCAGCTGCATTGTTTAGTGCTGGCAAAACAATGCACGACAGGATTTCCTGCCTTTTCGCTCCCCGCAAGCAGTCACTCCGGTCATCACAGAACGTGGCTGCTTGGGGGTTGGGGGGATGAATCGGCAGCCCTCGTGGGATTTTATACTGAATTTTAGCTGCCTGCCTTCACCCCCTACTTCTCCATTCCTCTCTCGCCCCTCCTGCATTCCCTATCTCCCTTGCTCTTTTTAATCAAACACGCGTTCACAAGCTCTCTCTCTTTCACACGCTCACATCTTCTCTCCTCTTCAAACACGTACATGCTCACACATTGTCCTGAAGTTCAAAGAGAGTGAAACGGGCGACATGTCAGCTGACCGGCCCCCCTCCAATCAGATAAGTTCTGATGTAAGTCTTTAGCAGCTGCTTGGATCAGATGGAGTGTGCCTGTAGGATCGTGGGAGCGCTAGAGGAGGCAGTGCGGTGCAGTATGGCTAAGTAGCGGCGAGACGCGCGCGCACACACAGCGAGAGAGTGCGAATGAGTGTGTCTGCGCTCCTCTTCTCTGGCATGGATGAGTCCAGCATTCTGAGGAGACGCGGGCTACAGGTAGGGAATATAAAGCGATGTGGGGCGTGGGTGTTTGCCGCTTCGTTGGGAGTTTTGTTGCTTTTGCGTGAAGACCTGGATGTGGGCTGAATTACAGAATGGAGTCTGTGTCTCCGCATGCTGAAACATCCAAATGCTGCACTGGAAGATGAAATGTGTGAGTTTTGTTATTGAACAGACTGCAAAGTGCAAATATTGGTACTTATGTCTGAATGTCTGGAAGTAGTTTATACCTTTTTATAAGTTCTCAGTTTCTTGTAAAACCAGATCAACTTCACAAAACTGATAGAACACAAGAAATATATATTTTAAATGTATAAAAAAAAAAAGTTGTCTTTGTTTTGTGTGAGTTGGTAATCAGAACGGTAATGGTAATAAAACCGAAGGAAGCTGTACTTTTCTGGCAGAACACTTCGTACCAAGATATGACCGCACATTTAATGCAACCAGTTGCCGTCATGGTTAATTAAATCTTTAATTGTTGTTTTATTTTATTATTTATTTTATCAGTTTATTTTTATTATTTTATTTTATTTTGAATATTGAATTCAGGCTGGGTTCTGTCTGGTTTCAGATCAGTTTTAATAAATACTAAAGAATAAATGAACAATTGTCTTTTCCATCTTAGTGTATTACTCTCTAAAATTACTTTTATTGGCAATAACTGTGAAAATATCCAAGATATTTAGTTGGCTTATAAATAAAAAAAAAAAATAAAAAAATTCTAAAAGTTTCTTCTTTTTAAGTCTTTTTTTTTTTTTATTGTTAGTAACCAAACAGCTTTAGTTACTGTTGACTTACATTGTAAGGACTAACTAGTCAAGTCAAGTCACCTTTATTTATATAGCGCTTTTAAACAGTGATGAAACAGTGATGTTATCCAGCTAATTTCAAGTATCATATAGTGTCAATGAGGACAGATCGGTAATATAGATGAAATTTAGGTGTCCCCAACTTAACTAGTATTCCTTCCACTGGTTGGTAATCTCAGTGCTCTTTGTGAAACGGTGATAAGAGATAGAGACTCTCTTTCCTTTGTTTAGGCATATTAGGGCATCACTGCAGCTGATGACAAAAAAAAAAAAATACTGGTTTGGCCTGAGGACAAGATTCAGTTTTCTGCTGTATGATTTCATGTCATACACAGTGTTTTGATTTGCCAGTCAAATACATATCAATGCACTGTTCTGCTCTCTGCCTCAGGCTATGATCTCATAAATCTGAGATACTATAGCGTGCATGTGGGGGGACTGGGACATATTTGTATTTGTTTTTTTATATTCGGGAACTTCCTGAAGTCATTGAGTTAATGTTGTAATTGTCAGTACAGCAGAGAAAGTGAGTGTGTTACATGGCTAAATTTAGACAGGTTGATGTCAGTGAGAAGGTTGAGTCAATTAGCAGCTTTATGTCAATTACATCAAGGTAGCTGCAGCACGCAGGGCAATTGTTCTGAGACCCACTAAACAGAGTGTCACTTCTAATTGTGTTTGGGAGAGCTTTTACTTGAATAAAATTATGTTAGAGTTTAAATCTAAAAGCTTGTTCACACCAAGAGAATGTTCGCCACAAAGTGTTTATTTTAACTTAATGAATACTTATGCCTGGGAAGATAATTTGTCTGACAACAGAACAAGGCTTTTACCCCCTAGATAGATCATTAATTTAATCAATCAATCAGATCAGATCATTGGATCATTCATGCATTCATTTAAATGATCTATCAATCATTCCTGGCATTATTAATGCATTCATTCATTTGTGCATTCATTCTTTTTTTCATTCCTTTTCATTCTTGTATTTTTCTCTCATTAAAGAGGATTGTTCACCAAAAATGACAAATAAAATTGTCATCATTTACTCTTATGTTGTTCCAGACAACATACTGTATTATTTCTACTGTTGTACTAAAAAGAAGTCAGTGGCTACCATCAACTGTCTGGTTACCAACATTGTTCAAAATATCTTCCTTTATGTTTAACAGAAGAAAGAAACTCGTACAGTTTTGGAACAACATAAGGGTAAATTATGACTTTAATTTTAATTTATTTTTTATTAACTATCCCTTTAATTATTTTGCTTTCTTTTTTTCTTTTATCATATTTGTTTATTCATTCATCCATCCATTTTTTTTTTTTTTTTTTTTTTTTTTTCACATTCTATCATTCTCATGTATTCATTCAGAATGCGTTTTCACTCTTGGTGTGTGTATACACACACACACACACACACACACACACACACACACACACACACACACAAGAAGACTGTTCAGTTGAAGTGTTACAGTCTCAATTTAAACAACATGCCATATAAAATGATCAGCCATCTTTCACTTTCCAAAGCAATGACAATATTTTCTCACTACCTCCCAAATGTTCTGCCTATTATGACATTACATTCAGTAATGCAATTCAAAAAGACTAAAACATATTGTTTAGCAAATAAACATGGGTCTTCCTGGCTGTATCCTGTAGGATTGCATGGATCCACTGGGATATTGTTGTCAGCAGAACATTGGATTAAGCTTCACTTCACATTTAGGCCTGGTCTATTAAAAAAAAAACATGGGGTTTTGGTTTTAATGAGATGCGCACATGCAATTTACATGAAAGTAATTATTTGGCAATCTTGAGGTATATGGATTGTTTTTTTGCGTTTAAGGTTAAATGCATGTTGTGATATACACTGAATATCGTACATTGTTTGTTTAGTGAATAACTTGCTTTTATATTTGATTTGAATTGTGTATAGTGATCAATCTTAGTTGGTCACTTTCACAAAGGCTGGCAAAGACAAGAATGCTTTGTTGAGCATGATATACAATGATATATCAGAATTCAATAAGTGTGATTGATAATGTCTAATGAATGAGGTTTGAGCCCATAGTGACACATCAATCAATTCTCATTTTCCGAACTATTAATGTGCATGATTCACATATTAACTAGCTGGCTTTTTATTTTTATGCATTGGACTGTAAACTGTGCTGTGTATTCGCTATGGCTACGTTCACACTGTCACGTGTATTTGATCTCAATGTACCGTTCACACAGCAACTTGCAGCAGCTTCTCAAATACTGAGTATAAATGTGCAACGGGAGTCAAGCCTGTGTTCTCTTATCAGTAACGATAGTGACAGTGACCAAAATAATATAAAAGATGGCGACGTACATAAACATCAACAAACTGAATCATCATTTTTGATTCGTCATTTGAGTCAAATCTTCATTAACCGACAGCATATCTGAGTTGACAGCACAGTCAACTTAAAATGTACGGAAACCGCTCCGGTGGAGAACAGTAGCTGGATCTAAAACCTTCAGATGAGGCACAGCTCATATCTCCATCACTATAACAGGGTTTTTCCTGGGTTCGGTGGTGGCTGACAGGCATGGTCATACACACACACACAGTAAAAAAGTACCCTACCCACGTGATCTGTGAGCGCAATACTGACAATAAATATAAAATAAATGCAAAGAAACAGTTTGTAATTTTTGCTTATTTTTATGTATAATCTCTTACCTTGATGTTTGTTCCTCATTTTTACACTAACTGATAATTGTTTTAGTGTATAATCCATTTAAATATTAAAAATTTTTTTTTACAAATAGCCTAATTTTCTAATTGTATCGTAACAACAACTTTGTTCTGGTTTCACCTAACTCCAGTCTAAACTAAATTATTTTATGTATTTTACTACATATTGTCAATATAAATAATATTGACAATGCTCGTTCTCTGCTCTCTGCTCATTCTCTCACCGTTAACATGCGCCCTATCACAAGTGCAGCAGTCATCTGCATCACTCATAAATCACAATAACTGATCGAATAAGGCTTTGGCGGGACAAAAATTTGTTTTGGCGGCCGCCAAAAAATTTTCAATGCAGGAAAAACCATAAGATACCGAACCTTTCATGAAATCCCCCAACACACGGTAGACATGCGTTTGTGCAGCACAGACAACTAGCTGGTTCCGTTCATTACGGTGCAGTTTTTTCTGAGAATGTGGTTGCAAGTCCTGAAAATGTATGTATGCGAGTTCGGTTCATAGACTGTAAAAAAAGATGGATGACACACCTTCACTTTCTTCCATTGAGTTAAGTTCCCCGAAAATGTCTGTCGGTGCCTCAGTGACTACTTCGCTCAGAGAAGCTGCCGATCTCAGCTGTCACTCATAACATCCCACCCCCGTTTTTATAGCATAAAATAACAAACTAAAACCAAACTTATTTAAAGAATGAACACTAACATCAGCGTGGTTTAAAAACTGCCTAAAATGAAAAAAAATATATTTGAAGTGTAATTTGATTTGTTTAGTTTGTCTGTCCCATTACATTTTATTGAGAGGGTGTCCTTTATGACCTTAACTGCATTCAGCCACCTGGGGGGCGATCGAGACGCTTTGGCTTCACTTTTCAGGACTTGTGTGGCACACTTGGTTTGGTTATAGAATGAGGTTGTCACTCCTGTAAATAACTGAACTGTGTGTGAACGTAACCATATTAAGGACTCAAATGCAGAACTGACAGCCATCAATTAGATTGCTGTGTGAATTTTTTTTGAGAATTTTTTTTTTTTTCATTGCTAAAATATTTCCACCTATCCCATTTGAATGCAGACAAATAGTTGTAAGCCATTCCCTAAGAGCAAAAACATTGGCCTTTTGATGCTTTCAGAACATTGCTCTGTTTTTCTGAGCATCCCGATCCAGAAAACATGATGTCAAACAATGGCACAAATTAAGCGCAGGGCTATCTTTTTAGATAACCAATAGAAGACAAAGGCAGTGTTTGGGGAAAGTCATTATTTTTGCAATTCCAAGTGTCAATTAAATAATGTAATGTAATGTAGTTTTGTTGTTATGCTAAATTTAAACTCTATGTCCTGATGCTGGATTCAACTAAAATACTACTACTGCAACAACAGCATGTTTGTTCTGATATGTGGTGTAGTTTTGAGTTCTTTCTATATTCATGGCAACATCAAAAGCCCACCAGTCCAACTCGGTGTGTGTTCAGCTCTTTTGGAAGTTATCAGCACATCTAAGTTAAATTTGTATGCACTGCGTGCCATATGCTGCCTATCTGCTCGGTTGACACAGTGTTAATCTAGCAGTGGGAGCCGACTCTTGGCCAGTAAATACACACTTCTTCACATACGCTTCTTAGACTGCGGGTGAATCATAAATTGGGAGGGAAAAATGGAGACATAGCCTTGCATGGATTGCAGAAGGTAAGTTAAGTTAGACTTTGTGGAGAGACCGAAAAAAAAAAAAAAGAATTCACAAAAGTGGGTCTGACTGACTGACATAAATAGAGCTGGACTTTTGAAATGTTGAAATTAGATTGTGACACCTGAGGTGTTTTTCACATTCAGAGGTGCTAATGAAAGGAAACAAGTGCAGGAAAGGTTAAATGGCCCACATCAAACAAATGTACATTTTCTCTGATTGGTGCTTGATAAAGATTAAATTGAATTTGCTTGGAAATCTCCTATGTAGAATTATTTACATTATTTAAAATTTTAAGTTATTCTCTTATGATGCAGATATGTGCTCATTAATGCATTACTCATATTTACATACTCACCTAAATGATTATTAGGAACACCATACTAATACTGTGTTTGACCCCCTTTCACCTTCAGAACTGCCTTAATTCTACGTGGCATTGATTCAACAAGGTGCTGAAAGCATTCTTTAGAAATGTTGGCACATATTGATAGGATAGCATCTTGCAGTTGATGGAGATTTGTGGGATGCACATCCAGGGCACGAAGCTCCCATTCCACCACATCCCTAAGATGCTCTATTGGGTTGAGATCTGGTGACTGTGGGGGCCATTTTAGTACAGTGAACTCATTGTCATGTTCAAGAAACCAATTTGAAATGATTCGAGCTTTGTGACATGGTGCATTATCCTGCTGGAAGTAGCCATCAGAGAATGGGTACATGGTGGTCATAAAGGGATGGACATGGTCAGAAACAATGCTCAGGTAGGCCGTGGCATTTAAACGATGCCCAATTGGCACTAAGGGGCCTAAAGTGTGCCAAGAAAACATCCCCCACACCATTACACCACCACCACCAGCCTGCACAGTGGTAACAAGGCATGATGGATCCATGTTTTCATTCTGTTTACGCCAAATTCTGACTCTACCATCTGAATGTCTCAACAGAAATCGAGACTCATCAGACCAGGCAACATTTTTCCAGTCTTCAACTGTCCAATTTTAGTGAGCTCGTGCAAATTGTAGCCTTTTTTTTTCCTATTTGTAGTGGAGATGAGTGGTACCCGGTGGGGTCTTCTGCTGTTGTAGCCCATCCGCCCCAAGGTTGTGCGTGTTGTGGCTTCACTAATGCTTTGCTGCATACCTCGGTTGTAACGAGTGGTTATTTCAGTCAAAGTTGCTCTTCTATCAGCTTGAATCAGTCAGCCCAATCTCCTCTGACCTCTAGCATCAACAAGGCATTTTCGCCCACATGACTGCCGCATACTGGATGTTTTTCCCTTTTCACACCATTCTTTGTAAACCCTAGAAACGGTTGTGCGTGAAAATCCCAGTAACTGAGCAGATTGTGAAATACTCAGACCGGCCCGTCTGGCACCAACAACCATGCCACGCTCAAAATTGCTTAAATCACCTTTCTTTCCTGTTTGGAGTTCAGGAGATTGTCTTGACCAGGACCACACCCCTATATGCATTGAAGCAACTGCCATGTAATTGGTTGATTAGATAATTGCATTAATGAGAAATTGAACAGGTGTTCCTAATAATCCTTTAGGTGAGTATATATTTGATATTTACAATATTTTCATTTTATTATTATCTTAATATTATGTAAATGTTTGGGTTTTCTACATTTCATATCAACCAGTGTCCGTGACAGTGCTATATTTATCTTTTTTTATTTTTTTATTTTTTTTTATTCTAGTAAAAATATTGTGTAGTTTATCAAATAATATTAAGATTACCTGTGATATTTATACTAGTAAAAATGTCACTCCACCGACCAATTTATGTGAACAGCAAAAAAAAGATAAAAAGAAGTCCTATCCTGACGCCACCTCTTTCACTCTAACACGGTGTCATTTTGCTGTTGGTTATTGCTTTCACACATTTGTTAACGATTGTTTTCAAATCCGTTTGAATCTACAAACCTGCCTTTTCAGCATCTGTGACTAATTTGTGCATATTTAATTAATAGTATTCATTTAATTTGATTTGAGGTACCAAACAGAAGGTAATTTGATTCAAAGATTGTTTTGTTCCTTTAAAATGTTGTTCATATGAAGGGCAGATTTAGGTTGAGTAGATGCAGTTAACAGCGTCTTTTATGTCATATATGAATCACTAAAGAAAACCTTAACTGTTACAGTGCGTTAAACGATCCAAACTGAAAGTTTGTGACTGTGCTGTGCTGTCTAAACACAAGTTACTAAAACATTAATGAAAAGAAACAAGCTTTCTGTGTAGTTGTCACTTTCACTGTCTTTTATTGCATTCTCTATGGTATTTTAGGTATGCCATATAATTACAGACTTTCACAGAGTTGAGTAATGATATACATCGAAATGCTCAAACAAAAGGACAAAATACTGCAGAGCATCCGATATGATGGTGTGAAGGGAAGCTAGGCACGTTCCTTCAGCCTGCCATATCAGCTGACCTTTACAGATGATGAAAACACTGGTTTGTGGCCCTGAGGGATCTCATGACCACATTATTAGCTAGATTGACCTCCATAGTACTTCCCAACCCTTGTACCCTGATCACTGAACCCAGACCTGCTGTCTGACCAATACAGACTCCAGCTGAATGCTGAGTTCTTCCTTTTTATTAGAGGAATAATGTAAGCACTCCCCTACCTCCATGGTTCTCTTAAGCTTGGTCATTTTGGGAATTTCTCATGCCATAGAAATGCTGTTTATTGATTTATTGAAGAAAAGAAAAATAAGCAATACAACCCAAAAAGCCATGGTCTAAAATTAATTTTCCTGCACATGCATGTTTTATATCTTTTTTATAGTTTCTATAAAATGGTTTTGTTTGGGTTTAGGGATAGGGTTAAGGAATCTAAAATGTATCTATAAAATGAAGGACAGTTATACAAATATATTTTTGATAAAAGATCCGTAAATATTTTAAGTTTTTAGCTGTAAATGCGTAATAATGTCTACATTTATATCTTGTCATTATGTCCATAATGTATGTTTCAGCAACTATACAAATGTACGCTTTTGTATCTCCAAATGTTATATATTAATACCTATGCATTAACGATGGGACAAAGCTTTTTTCCTTTTTTTTTTTTTTTTTTTTCAACTATAGTAACCTTAATTTATAGGTCATCCAAAAATTCAAATTCTGTCACTGGTGCTGACTGGTGCGTTGAGCGCCAAAAACATTACAGTAGTTCATATGACTCTTGTACTATTCAAAATCCTCTGAAGCCATTCAGATTTTTAGAGACATTTGTTACTAGTTTCCTGTACTTGTAGCTCTCAGATCTCATTTGCGTTTTTTCCATTTGAAGAACAAATGAGGTTTGTCGCCAGCATAATGAAATTTGAAATCTAAAACGCAAAACCATAATATAACTGAAAACGTGGAATATTGCACATGAGTCTTTCATGATATTGTTACCCCTCTGTTGTTGTTATTTTTTGGGGTGTAATAGTAGAAATCATAATCCATTTTAATTGTAAGGTAAAGAGCTGATTAAGCATTCTGCAAAATGTTCTGTTGTACTTAGTCATACAGTTTTGTATCAACAAGGAAGAGTCATTCTTTTTTTTTTTTCTGTACTCTCCCTTTAATGCTTTTAGATTATAGTGGCTTATTAATAATTTGGTATAACGCAGGAGTTGTTGTAGATTTCCCATGCCGTTGTAAAGAGTGAGTCACTCTGCTTGCTTTGTCTCTGAAGATAAAGCATTCGTCTTATCATAAATCTTAATGTAAACATTGCTCCTCTTAACCGGGGGTCTCAACACCACTGTCCTTGGGGCAAATAACAGATGGTAGATCCAGTCAACCTTTTCCATCAGAAATGGAAATTCATGTAAAGAGGAAGAAAAAAAAAAAAAAAAAAATTGAATGAGGAGGGAAGCCCTTACAGATACAAGTCAGCATTTCACACTGCCACACTTTTGATCTTGAGATGGTGCAGAAATGCAGCAAATTCAAAGGGAATTATTAATATGCTATCATGGCAAGGTTTTAAAACAGTATCACTAAAGCTTTGATGTAACTGGGATGTTTGGAAGTTTCATGTCATGGTCAGGACATGCAAAAATGCTGAAATGTTTAAGACCGTAGACAAATGTTTTACTGTTTTTCTGTTATGTCACATAACAGTTGAGTAACTGGGCTGCTTTGCTTTGGAATTTTGCATGGGAATTACATGCTGTCATTGAATTTACTGAAGGTAGATGTCTTCAAAAGCCCATAGAGGGTTTGAAGTTGACTGTCTGTCAATACATGAAACATTATGTTTGAAGGCACCATGACCTTGTGCTGATCTCAAATTTAATTTATTCATAGTTAAAAGACAGAGGATCCAAAAGCTACAGTGTCAGATCTAGAAATAATGAAATTTGGTCATGTTAAAAAAAAAAAATAAAAAAAAATAAGGTGCTCACAAGGTCTGGCCAAAATAGCTACTGTTAAAAATATAGTAGAGTAATATAGTAAAGATACAAATGAAATAAACACAGTGCTTTTCAGGTTTTTCAGGTGGGTCTAACAGTAAATTGAATAAAGTAATGAAATGTAAAATAACACTGCATATACTCCTCACTGTATGAATTAAATATAGATGAATCATTATTAAAGTTACAAAAGTTATTCAGTCAAGAGCAGTGAGTGATTTCTTTGTCTGTTTTTAGTTGTTTATTTAACATTAAAAACTGACAACAGCAGGAATATTAGGCTGCTGTCACTTTAAGACATAATGCATGGATCCAATATACTAATACTGTACAGATGTATTGTCTTTCTCGACTGTTTATGTTCAAGACAAGCATGTTGACAATTTTTGTTTTTGCAAATGTATCCATCAGATCGCTAGCCTGGATGCCAGCTGAACTTAGCCCTGCCCACAACATTTGAGGTCGGGAAGTTTGGTCTGAACTTGATCCGTTGTGGAGTAACTATGCCTGAACAGGAGCTGTTCGAACCAATCAAATTGTCAGGGTGGGCATTATATGATGATGGACAGATAACGCAACGTAATCATCCACGTCACCAAAGAGCGCTTGGGTTGAATTCCCTAAATGGAGAACTTGTTCGTATGCATTCACCTTTACTATTTCTCTCAAAAATGATGATCGTGTTAGTAAGTACTCTGTGTATCCTTAAACACAGGAAAAGATCGTTTATACTCAACTTCTTCTTCTACTTCTTCTTCTACTTCTTCCAGCGTGCATGCAGTTGAGTTCTTTTGATAACTATGCGTTAGCAATGCGTCATTCATGAACGATTCGTTCTTTTTGAACTAATCTAAAATATGACTCAGGAACAACGAGTTGTCTCAGAGAGCGATTTGTTAATTTTGTGTTGACCGTGCAAGCGCTACAGGCCATCAGTTCTGTACAGGATCTTCTGCATTCAGCCTATGGGGCTGTGAGTTGGTGAACGAATGACTCGAACCCGAAGACTCGAGAGGTGAACTAATCAATTCTGTTTTCAGGACTGCATGCTTTGCATATGGGGCTGTCACAGCCCGGATCAGACACTAATGACGGAACTAATGACTCGAACCCAAAGACAGGAGAGGTGTACTAGCCTAATCTTTCCAGGGAACAGACGTGATTTAAATGTGAAGTGACAAAAGAAAGAAAGACTCAGATTCGGAGGTGAGGTTAACTAACAGACTGCATAGCCTGAAGGCCCAGCAAAGCAATGATTCAGTTCTTTCTTAAAGTTTGGCTGTGGCTGCATTAGCTTATAATTTATTTCTTTTTTTATTCCAAATGTGATCGTTTTTTTTTTTTTTTTTATTTATTTATTTTTATTTGTGCAAGTACTGATAGTGTGCGGGATTTCCTTTTTATTTGTTGAGATTTTTGGATTTGGTTATCCTCTGTCCCACGCATCTATTACCTACAGATGTACAATGGTAATTGTGTATTAATTATATTCTGCTGAAATGAACGGAATTACTGGATAAAAAGATTTGTTCATTTTGCTGAACGAGATTCAAAGATCCAAGTCCGTAAAATGATCCGAACTTCCCACTACTATGCGTCACTCAACATGCATTACTTACTCCTTTGCTCTGATTGGTTGTAGGTCTGTCCAATTGAGTGCTGAGGCATTTTCTTTCCTGGTTCGGTTTAAACGCGCCCCAATAATCACAGCCCAATGGAGCAGTATCAGACTCATATTCTGACTAGAATTGAGTATGACGATGTCAGGCTATCAGATCCGGTTACTTTCGTAACCTTGGCTTCCTGATATAAGGGAATGAGACATTGCATGTTAACGCTTTTGAGTTTCCTTGAAATATTGAAGCCTGATTGCATTGTGCCAGTAAAATGTACTGGCCAATGGCGTTTGGGCCATAGACTGTAAAAAAGATTGTTGTATTGTCTGTCTGAATCCATTTCGACACCGCTGGTGGCACTCACCACGCACTGGCAAAGTGGGCAAGGGGCTGCAGCACTTTGTGTTGCGTCTGAGGCTGCCTTCTGTCTGGCAGAAGCGGCGCTCTCGTCTAAGGGGGCAATATCAACAGGTTCTGTAAGAGTTGTTCCGCCAGCCTGTGCCAGGGGAACACTCGTACAGGTGACACTCGTACAGCGCTCTGTTGTCAGCAACACAAGGGAACAGAAGGAACAGACATAGCAAGGCCTTTTGCTTGGTGTGTCGTAGTCAGTGTCGAACACTTCCATCAGGAACGAGGCAGGGATTCAGCTGGGGGCTTCGCCAGGCGGAGTTATTTTAAACAACATCACTTTAGGTCTCACAGCTGGCTCCGGGTCTTTCCTTGAGCCTGAGGAAGAGGCTGCTGGCGATCTGTCCTGCCGCCTTTTCCAGAAAGGAGCCCATTGCTTCACTCAAGAGACTGTGGGGGCTTATGGACATGTCTAGCAGTTGAGCCTTCTCTGAGTCCCGCATGTCCATCACCATAAACCACAGATGCCGCTGAAAGACTTCTAGCCTGCACATGCTGCATCCACTGCCCTGGGCAGTCTTCTTGGTCGCCCGGAGTGCCAGGTCCGTGGCCGAGCGCAACTTCTTAAATACTAACAGTTGATTGGACAGCTACTCTAATGTAAAAACGCGTATGGAGTGTTTCCATCAACAGAAACATAGGCTTTGTCTGAAATTGCCACCTATACTCTTTCACTATTCCTTACATTAGTCCACTAATATAGTTCACTTGAGGGAGTGAATGAAAACCAGTGAGCGAATTTGGACACTGAGTGTACCGGTGTTGTGGCAAATATTAACTAAATTATTATCCTCCTTGTTGAGGCCGCTACCTAGTTGCCTAATCCTAACCCCACACCTAATCCTAAACCTACCTAAACTGTGGACTAAGTGGGGTCATAATCTGGTGGGGGTCAGAATTCGGCACAACACCCAAAGCTGGCGTTTTTACATAGTTTGTGCTTGCTGTTTAATCATTTTTTGAAACTTAGCAAACTGGCAGCTCCAGTAGTAAGATAAAAAGGTTTATCTTGAACTCTGTCATGAAAACTAGCATGTATAAACCGTAATTAAACAATTAAAAAGGAATTTATACCTGTATAATGTTATGCTTTAGCCACATTGGACCAGCGGGTTTGGAAAATGGATAGATGGTTGATTCAGCTGTGGGTGGCATATACTGGTCAGACACAGGGATTAATTTGGTGCGTGACTCTCACAGTGCATTATGGGTATTCTCTAGTCGTTGAGCATACATCAGTTGTACTCTCCTTAATGTGGTGCACTGTGGGCTTGAATGAGAGCACTCGATAACGTCCGCTATGGTTTCAGACACCACTACAAATGTATAAGGGGCGATTTGGACACAGCCATACATTAGCGGAACTTTTGTACTGTTTTACACATTGGTGTTTTTTTTGTTTTTCAACAAACCATATTATAGATGCGTCGTCAGATTTAAGGGTAACTGTGGTGCAAGTGCATGCCGAACCATGGGTTCTAATTTTTTTTTTTTTAATAACCAAGAACCATTATACCCTAGTAGACATAAGAAGTTGTCACAAAACCAGATAAAGACAAATGCTGTTCTTTTCAAAGAATCTTATATTGTATCACAGGTTCCTTCAAAATTGAGTAGCACAACAGTTTTCAACATTGATTATAATGAATGTTTCTAGTGAACCAAATCAGCATGTTAAACTTTTTTTTTCTGAAGGATCATGTGACACTGCAGTAATATTTTCTGCTAAAAAGTCAGCTTTTCCATCAGAGGAATACATTTAAATTGTATTACAATAGAAAACTGTCATTTTAAATTGTAATACTTTTTCCCAATAATATTGTTTTACTAGGGGTGTAACGATGCACTCGTCACGATTCGATATAAATCTCAATACTGAACTCACGACACACTATATATATCGATATTTTATTTTAAGCCAAATTTTTTATTTTTTATTATTATTATTATTATTATTATTATTATTAGTGTATTATTATCAGGACCCACAAATATTCCCCCATTGCATTATTATACATTATATTCAACATTATATATTGTCGTTAAATGTAATGTCACTGAAACTCCGCAGTTATTTTTCCCTGATGCATTACTCGCGCTTTCAATGCAGGCAGCTCTCCCCGTGCTCGCAACTCTCCCGATGGTCGCTATGTCCCGCCTCTCGCTATTAATGCACTATACATATAAGAATAAACCATCTAAAATGCTTTGAATAATCATACTACCAAAACTAAATGTCTGATGATTTAAATGATGTTTGCGCTTTCACTAAGGAGTGCCGCTTTAAATAATGTTTGCGTTCTCACTTTGGAGAGTGCCGCTCCGACAGCGCGTGCACTTCAGATGATCAAGCAATCCGTCACAGTTCTAATCGCAAGAAAGTGTGTCAAAATGACCGCTCTCAAACTGTAAATGTTTAGCTCATCCAAGAATTTTAATTCTGCTTTTACTCACTCTGATGTTGTTTTCACGCATCACGCAATCATTTGAACGTCCGTGTTTACTACAGTATGCGCGCTGTGGTAAATCTGTTCAAGCCATCGTTCGTGTCTCTTCAGAAGACTTGGATTTGGATTAGACCACTCGATTAGTTCTTTTTACGATGCTTTTTAGACATTTTTTGGAAAACAACTTGATGGTGAGTAAATTTGTGTTTGGGTGAATTATTCCTTATAAATAGGCCTACAGCAGGTTGAGCCTTGGATAAAACAACTATATAGTGCGAATCATGTCGTTTCCATCAATGATACAATTCATCACATTTTTATATCGCAATATATCGTTTAGCGATATATCGTTACACCCCTATGTGTTACTGCGTGTTTGATCAAATAAATGCCACCTTGGTGAGCATAAGAGACTTTAAAACAAATGCAATTTTTCAAAATCATTAAAAAAATCTTACCAACCCCAACATTTTGAACATTAGTGTATCATTTGAAAATGTAATGTCTAAATAAAAGGTGCAAATATACACTCACCTAAAGGATTATTAGGAACACCTGTTTAATGCAACCAATCACATGGCAGTTGCTTCAATGCATTTAGGGGTGTGGTCCTGGTCAAGACAATCTCCTGAACTCCAAACTGAATGTCAGAATGGGAAAGAAAGGTGATTTAAGCAATTTTGAGCGTGGCATGGTTGTTGGTGCCAGACGGGCCGGTCTGAGTATTTTACAATCTGCTCAGTTACTGGGATTTTCACACACAACCATTTCTAGGGTTTACAAAGAATGGTGTGAAAAGGGAAAAACATCCAGTATGCGGCAGTCCTGTGGGTGAAAATGCCTTGTTGATGCTAGAGGTCAGAGGAGAATGGGCTGACTGATTCAAGCTGATAGAAGAGCAACTTTGCTGCATACCTCGGTTGTAACGAGTGGTTATTTCAGTCAAAGCATTTGTGAAGCCACAACACGCACAACCTTGAGGCGGATGGGCTACAACAGCAGAAGACCCCACCGGGTACCACTCATCTCTGCTACAAATAGGAAAAAGAGGCTACAATTTGCACGAGCTCACCAAAATTGGACAGTTGAAGACTGGAAAAATGTTGCCTCGTCTGAGTCTCAATTTCTGTTGAGACATTCAGATGGTAGAGTCAGAATTTGGCGTAAACAGAATGAGAACATGGATCCATCATGCCTTGTTACCACTGTGCAGGCTGGTGGTGGTGGTGTAATGGTGTGGGGGATGTTTTCTTGGCACACTTTAGTGGCACACTTTACCCTTAGTGCCAATTGGGCATCGTTTAAATGCCACGGCCTACCTGAGCATTGTTTCTGACCATGTCCATCCCTTTATGACCACCATGTACCCATTCTCTGATGGCTACTTCCAGCAGGATAATGCACCATGTCACAAAGCTCGAATCATTTCATATTGGTTTCTTGAACATGACAATGAGTTCACTGTACTAAAATGGCCCCCACAGTCACCAGATCTCAACCCAATAAAGCATCTTTGGGATGTGGTGGAATGGGAGCTTTGTGCCCTGGATGTGCAGCCCACAAATCTCCATCAACTGCAAGATTCTATCCTATCAATATGGGCCAACATTTCTAAAGAATGCTTTCAGCACCTTGTTGAATCAATGCCACGTAGAATTAAGGCAGTTCTGAAGGCAAAAGGGGGTCAAACACAGTATTAGTATGGTGTTCCTAATAATCCTTTAGGTGAGTGTATATTAATATTTTAATATGTATATAAAGTATCTTAAATATCAAATACCAAGTATGCTGTAAATATTTGACAAACATAATCTAACCTGCATTTCTTGCTTGTGTTCTTGTACCACGTACAATGGAGCAATTGGTGTGTTTCATCTTCATGCTTTCAATGTGGAACTAGGCATAGGAAGACAGACCTTTTTCTCCAATATTATAAGCAGCAACTTAAACACCTGCACTCTTTTTGCTACTGTAGAGAAACTGTAGAGTTTCCAGAACTGTTTAGAAGCAGATCTCCTCTTGGTGTGATTTTGGAGTCAGACCTTAGTTTTAGTTGTCATGCCAAAGCAGTACCTAAATCAGCATACTATCATCTCAAAAATATTGCAAGAATTAGATGGTTTGTTTTCAGTAGAAACTTGTTGATGCTTTCATCACCAGCAGGGTGTACTATTGTAATGGACTCCTCACTGGCCTTCCAAAAAAGACCATTTGACAGCTGCAGCTCAATCAGAACACTGCTGCCAGGATTCTGAACCGAAACCAGAAAATGTGACCATATTACGCCAGTCCTCAGGTCTCTACACTGGCTTCCAGTTACATTTAGGATTGATTTTAAAGTATTGTTACTTGTTTATATATCACTCAGTGGTCTAGGACCTCAATACTTTTCAGATATGCTCACTGAATATAAACCTAACAGTTTACAGATCATCAGGATCAAGTCAGTTAGAAATACCAAAGCACTCAAAGCAATCACTTTTAGCTATTATGCCGCAGTTGGAACCATCTTCCAGAAGAGATGTGCTCCAACAGTAGCCACATTCAAATCCAGGCTCAAAACACATCTGTTTAGCTGTGCATTTACTGAATGAGCACTGTGCTACATCCAACCAATTGCACTGAATTTTGCTTTTGTTCATTTTATTGTATTTTTTTAATATATTTTATATAATTTTTTTGTTATTTTTATTTATTTTAATTAATTCTATGTAAAGCACTTTTTACACCATTGTGTATGAAATGTGCTATATAAATAAACTTGCCTTGGTATTGATTCTTCAATTTGGATTTTTGACATTTTTAAAATTTGCAGTTTGAACTGGTTTGCGGTTTTCCATAAAATCATTATCATCAAATCATGCAGTATGGATCTTTTCCAGTACTGTTCATAGTCTGATACTCTTGAACTTCCCCCCCCATTTTTTTTTTTAGCATTCCATTGAAACATGATGGAAAATAATTCAGTCATTCTCAACTTTCCACAGGCACATCTCTCCTAGTAGCTTTGAGAGTGAATAGTAATGCATATATTCATGTTCAGCTGTGGGTGAGCCTGCCCAGCGCTGAATTCATGGGTAAACTAGTCGCACCATTTCACTGCTGTTCCCTGCTGTGCTCTGCAGCAGCTCCAATGTCGATTTTCATTCATTATTTTTGAGTAGCGTGAGGCTACGGTATCTCAGGGTGGCACAGCACCATACAGCAGAGCTTGAAGTCACAGTCGCACATCAGAAGTTCAGAACTAGCTGCTGCTGGAAATTTAACATTCTGTTTTTGGAAACAATGGTCCAGCTTGATCATATTAAAGCTGAGCACTTAATCATGTTCTGGTAATGAAAGTGATGCAGGAACAGAGATGAGGTTAAATGAAAAATATATTTCAGTATAAATTACAAATTACTGATTAAAAATATAATCCTAATCACTGTATGAAAGTCACTGGACACTTTTGTGTTAATGTAACTGTACAGCAACTACTGTGTTCCTTTCGTTTAACCTTTTATTTTTATATACAGGCTTATAAACCTTTGTTTTACTGAATTCATTACCCTGTAATGGTAATATCACAGGTTATACAGTATGTATGTAATTATACATATATTAGAGCCCAGAGTACCATAATACTTTAGCTATTCATCCCACCTATAAAAGTCAAAATTCTCAAATTGGATCTATTATCCATAATGTATTATCTTAAATGCCCTCTTGTGGCCTCCTGTGACTATTGCATGTGCTCATTGAATAGTGATAACTGTTGTATACAGATTATCAAATAGGAATGTTGTATATTGTATTGTATTGTAATTTACACCAGTTTAACCATTACAGATTTGCTGACAATCCAAATTAAGGTTATAGGTTACAAACTAAGAAATATATTGTTGGGCATAAAAGTTGAAAGTTATATTATAACTTCACTTGAGTTTTGGAGGAATAAACATACAATCCAAAATAGATTATTTATTTTAATATATCTGTTGCTGTGACTGCAAGTTTTTGGGCTCCACTGTAAAACAGACCAAATCCACTTCAGATCATATATCCACTACAGTTTAAATGTTTGGGGTCAGAAAAAAAAAAAAAAAAAATAAATAAATAAATAAATAAATAAATGAATGAATAAATAAATATAATATATATATATATATATATATATATATATATATATATATATATATATATATATATATATATATATATATATATATATATATATATATATATATATATATAAAAGTGTGTGTATGTATGTATGTATGTATGTGTGTATATATATATATACACATATATGTATAATGTGTAAATTTTGTTGAAAGAAAAATAAATTTTATTCAACAAGAACGCACTAAACCTATCAAAAGTGACAGTAAAGACATTTTATAATGTTATAAAAGATTACTATTTCAGCTACTGTTCTTTTGAACTTTCTATTCATCAAAATAGCCTGGAAAATAATGTAGTTTCCACAAAAATATTAAGCATCACATCCATCCATCCATCCATCCATTATCTTCCGCTTATCCGGGGCCGGGTCGCGGGGGCAACAGTCTAAGCAGAGATGCCCAGACTTCCCTCTCCCTAGCCACTTCCTCCAGCTCTTCCGGGGAACCCCGAGGCGCTCCAGGCCAGCCGAGACGTAATCCCTTCAGCATGTCCTAGGTCTTCCCGGGGCCTCCTCCGGTGGGACATGCCCGAAACACCTCCCCGGGAAGGCGTCCAGGAGGCATCTGAAATAGATGCCCGAGCCACCTCAACTGGCTCCTCTCGATGTGGAGGAGCAACGGCTCTACTCTGAGCTCCTCCCGAGTAACTGAGCTTCTCACCCTATCTCTAAGGGAGCGCCCAGCAACCCTGCGGGAGAAAGCTCATTTCGCCGCCTGTATCCGGGATCTTGTCCTTTCGGTCATGACCCACAGCTCATGACCATAGGTGAGAGTAGGAACGTAGATTGACCGGTAAATCGAGAGCTTCGCCTTACAGCTCAGCTCCTTCTTCACCACGACAGACCGGTACATCGACCGCATTACTGCAGAAGCTGCACCGATCCGCCTGTCAATCTCCCGTTCCATCCTTCCCTCACTCGTGAACAAGACCCCAAGATACCTGAACTCCTCCACTTGAGGCAGAAACTCTCCACCAACCTGAAGTGGGCAAGCCACCCTTTTCCGACTGAGAACCATAGCCTCGGATTTGGAGGTGCTGATTCTCATCCCGGCCACTTCACACTCGGCTGCAAACCGCCCCAGTGCATGCTGAAGGTCCTGGTCTGAGGAGGCCAACATGACAACGTCATCCGCAAAAAGCAGCGACGAAATCATGTGGTTCCCAAACCGGACACCCTCCGGCCCTTGGCTGCGCCTAGAAATTCTGTCCATTAAAAATTATGAACAGAACCGGTGACAAAGGGCAGCCCTGCCAGAATCCAACATGCACCGGGAACAAGTCCTTGCTGCCGGCAATGCGGACCAAGCTCCTGCTCCGGTCGTACAGGGTTTTTTAATATTGATAATAATAATTTGAGCACCAAATCAGCATATTAGAATTATTTCTGAAAGTGCATGTGACACTGGAATTAAACGTATTATTTAATTTATTATTATTTTAAAAAAATATTAAAATGGTTATTTTAAAGTGTAATCATGTCTCAATTTTACAATTTTTTACTGTATTTTTGATTAAATAAATGTAGCCTTGTTGAGCGTAAGAGATCTTTTAAGAACCCCCAACTTTTACCTTACTGACCCCAAAACTTTGAACGGTTGTGTATTCAGAACTACACCTCCAAATGTTTGTGTTATCACAGAGGCAGAGATGAGAGCTGCGTGAATGGTAGAGGTTAAATATTCATGTTTTCTTTGGGACTGAATGGATTTGGAGAGATTGAAAACTAGGTCACCACTGGCACCACTGGGGTTACTGTTGAAATCTGGGACACCTGTTAGCATCCACTGACGATAAATGACTAAGCAAACTTGCTGTCATGGTGCCCAAGCTGCACATCTAACAAGGACAGGAGAAATTATTTTAACATTAAAACACATCACCATTAAGCATGAAATGTTTCTTTTTTTGTTTTATGTATTATGTTGTGTAAATGATCTTGGTTCTTTTGTGTGCTTTCTTGCAGAAAGAGCTCAGCCTTCCCAGACGAGGAAGTTTGTGAGTAAACCTGTTTTGATTGTCTTTAATTGAATAGTCACCCAATACACAAGAGAGCCTAGATATAAACCTACATCAACAGCAAAACATTTATAGATTTTCATCCTCTTCAGACTGTAGTCAGGGTAGGCACAGTTTTAAACAGTGAATTACCAGATTGTATTATTAAATTAATAAAAGCATCTATTTCTCTTTTCTTTTGGTCATATTAGTCTTTTTGCTGTATATTTTCTTGCTTTGAAGATTTTGACACAGAATTTGAAAAGTGCCTAGTTAGCTAAATTTAAGTTTTATGTAAATTACCCTCCCAATTACTTCCCATATGCAAGTTGATGCGTAAACAATTCTTCTGTTGTCCTCATCCACATAAAAAGATTAGCTTTTTTAAAGCATGGCTTGCATTCTTCGTATGTATATGTATGTATTTATTTAATTATTTATTTTTGGACTTTCTCATTTGCGTACAGATAATATGAAATAAAACCTTGTTTAGAAATCATGCAGATGTTACCTGACGGCTAATGCTGTAACGTGTTATGCACACAATAAAATACCCAGTTTTGAATCCTCCTCTTTTGTTTTGTTATTCATGAAAGCAATAGCTTACCCAAAAACGATTATTTACTCACCCCAAGGCAATCCAAGATATATATATATATATATATATGTGACTTTCTTTCCTCAGCCAAAGAGAAATTAAGGTTGTGAAGGAAAACATTCTAGGATTTCCCAATGTAGACCATTTTTTCACTGTCCAAAATCCAAATTTGGGCAGCTTCAAAGGGCTCCACATGACCTCAATAGATGAATAAGAGTTAGCGAAAGGTCAGTCATTTTCTGAATAAAATAAAAATATATATACTTTCTAATTACAAATGCTTGCCTTGGTCCAGCTTTGCGAAACGAGACCTGACACGCACATTTGGAAGGTCGCGCAAGATACGTTAGTTGGAGAGAAATCCTGGAATGTTTTACTCCAAAACCTTCATTTCTCTTCAGCCGAGGAAAGAAAGTCATATACGTCTTGGATGACCTTGGGGTGACTAAATAATCAGGACATTTTCATTTTTGGGTGAACTATTCCTTTTAAAGGCAAAAAGATCATTTGTAATAATGATTAAAAAATAACACATATTTTAGCATGACTAGGACACTAAACTGACCAATTATATGGCAGGACCAGAATGAGAGGGTTGACTTTTTTTTTTTTTTTTTTTTTTTTTTTTTTTTTTTCTATTCTGATGTCAATAGAATAATAAAGGAAGTCAGTGGGTTCCGTTGGTTTAGACTTTCATTGATTGTCATTAAGGTTTGGAATAACTAAAAGGCAAGTAAATGACAGAATTTTTATAATGTTTTATAATTTGATCTAAAGCCTCGTTTACTCAAGTCTCTTTACAGAATGTATTTCATCCCTTACATTGATTAATGAAACATTTACTTCCTGTGGATGATGCCTGGCTTAGATTTATCTGGAAATTGATCCATCAATAAGTGTTGTGACAACCTGTTATGATCCGAGGGAGTCTTGGGTAACAGAACAAACCTGACAGTTCACATAAATAAATCTACATCACAGTCATTGGTTTAGAGTTTCAAACATAAGTTTTTATAATATTGCATAATATTGTATATCTGCCATTATTTCCTGTCTACTGTTCATCTGTTAGCTGTTCACAAGGGTTCACACAACTGTTAAATAAAAAAATTTCAAAGCTCCTACATAGAGTAAAAAAAAAAAAAAAAAAAAAAATAAAAGGGAAAAGTATTTCCTATGAATCAAATTTGACTGTGACGTTTCTCCTAAAACTTTTAGAACTTTTTTCAGGAGAAACAAAATAAATATATAAACATAACATAATAAATATGCAAATACTAAAATGTGATTAACACAGATGTGATTAAAGAATGTATGAGCTCGTATTGAAATCTGACATTTGATTGCCGGCTTTTGTTATCTTAGCATAGATTGAAGTTGTTGATCTTTTTGAAACTTTAGAGATGGAACATGAGATATCTGGGATGCTTGTTTCTCATATTTTTCTCCATTTGATCTGTTTAATCTCATTAATGTCCAGGAGAAGGTAAAGTGAATAACACTGAAGGTCTCTTCATCACGGCACCTGTTAGTGGCTGGGATATATTAGGCAGCAAGTGAACATTTTGTCCTCAATGTTGATGTGTTAGAAGCAGGAAAAATGGGCAAGCATAATGATTTGAGCGAGTTTGGCAAGGGCCAAATTGTGTTGGCTATAGATGACTGGGTCAGAGCATCTGCAGCTCTTGTGGGGTGTTCCCGGTCTGCAGTGGTCAGTATCTATCAAAAGTGCTCCAAGGAAGGAACAGTGGTGAACCAGCGACAGGGTCATGGGTGGCCAAGGCTCACTGATGCACGTGGGGAGCGAAGGCTGGCCCGTGTGGTCCAATCAAACAGACGAGCTACTGTAGGTCAAATTGCTGAAGAAGTTAATGCTAGTTCTGATTAGGCATGTGACAGTATCAAATTTTCATGTTGCTGATTAATTGCTGAAGCTTTTATCACGGTATATGGTATTATCACAATATTGAAAATTAGTACTAAATAATTATTCACTGTATTTTGAAGTGCCCACGATAACAATATTGTGCATGTTCATTATCGTGATATATCGCTTTACTGTATACCAGCACATGTCTAGTTCTGATAGAAAGTGTCAGAATACACAGTGCATCACAGTTTGTTGTGTATGGGGCTGCATAGCTGCTGACCCCTGTCCACCACCGAAAGCGCCGACAGTGGGCCCTTGAGCATCAGAAATGGACAACGGAACAATGGAAGGTGGCGGCCTGGTCTGATGAGTCACGTTTTCTTTTACATCACATGGATGGCCGGGTGCGTGTGCGTCGCTTACCTGGCACCAGGATGCATTATGGGAAGAAGGCAAGCCGGCAGTGTGATGCTTTGGGCAATGTTCTGCTGGGAAACCTTGGGTTCTGCCATCCATGTGGATGTTACTTGTTGACACATACCACCTACCTAAGCATTGTTGCAGACCATGTACATCCTTTCATGGAAACGGTATTCCCTGGTGGCTGTGGCCTCTTTCATCAGGATAATGCACCCTGCCACAAAGCAAAAATGGTTCAGGAATGGTTTGAGGAGCACAAAAACGAGTTTGAGGTGTTGACTTGGCCTCCAAATTCCCCAGATCTCAATCCAATCGAGCATCTGTGGGATGTGCTGAACAAACAATCCCGATCTATGGAGGCCCCAACTCGCAACTTACAGGACTTGAAGGATCTGCTGCTAACATCTTGGTGCCAGATACCACATCACACCTTCAGGGGTCAACATGCCATTGGTTAAAATGTTTCCTCGCAATGAATTCATTATGATAACATAATGAAACATCAACACAGCTTGAGAAGTGATCACCCAGGGCAATCAATCCTTGCATTCCTTCTGAATGTCATGTTACTGTATCTTCTCTCACAGCATTTGCTGGTGTCTGTAAACACAGATAATATTACCAGTGCTCAAAGTGGGCCAGTATGCACTTCTATATTTTAATCTGTAGCATACCATCACTTTGTCTTGCTTACCAGCACACCGTCCACACCGCATACGCCCACAAGATTTTAACCTTCCTGACCAAGGGGGACCACCCCCAACCAAGAACCTCCAAACATGATCAAAATCTGAAAGGTTTTCTATAAAATAAGACAATGTACCATTACTTTATTTTGCCATTTGAAATCACGTGAAATCGTTAAAAAAGGCATATAGTGTCATTGAAGCATATCTTCATTTACTAATAAATTGGTAGAAAAATTTGCATACATTTAATGTAATATAGTTGGATATAATGCAACTTTTGTTCCATGGCCCTCAGTCGAGTTAGATTTTTGGCCCATTTTTGTTAAATGTCTGTGCACCTCTTAGCACCTCAAATATAGGTTTACTGTTCATTTAACACTATATTTTAGTTAATATTTAGTTGTGAAAAATCTATGGAATTAAAAACATTAACATTTTCAATGAATTAATTGAATATCATTAATTAACTGTATTAATATTGATTGATAGCCCTAGTATTAGCCCTGACAGGTCCTGATTATAGATCAGACCCATGGTAAAGCCTATAGACACTAGAATTAAGCATCTCCTGAACCTGTTCATTATGCATTCAAACTGTTTTATACTTTTATCAGTAAAGATTGGAGCAAGATGATGAGTTCATGTAGCATCTGGCTGTAATAGGTTTAAAGGGGTATTTGGTTTTGCTGTCTGTTTTGACTGTTATAGGTCAGAGATTTAATTATCTATATTTAGAAACTATGACAGTTGGCAGTTTTTTATAGTGACTGTGTCTGGTGTCAGTTGACATGCCAGATGTATGTGAAGATGTGAATCAGTACTTTACCAAGATCAGGAGATCCCAGGTTGGGCTGTGTGTGTGTGTGTGTGTGTGTGTGTGTGTGTGTGTGTGTGTGTGTGTGTGTGTGTGTGTGTGTGTGTGTGTGTGTGTGTGTGTGTGTGTGTGTGTGTGTGTGTGTGTGTGTGTGTGTGTGTGTGTGTGTGTGTGTGTGTGTGTGTTTGTATAATGACATGGGTATTACACTGGTATTACAACGTAAACGTGGTTTATGATAACATTTCCTGTGTTCTCGTAATAAAAATAGCTTTAAAAACATACTAAACAATGTTTTATTAAAAAAATTAAAATATAGAATGTTTTCTGTGATGGATAGGTTTAGGGTTAGTGTAGGGGGATAGAATGTACAGTTTCTACAGTATAAATCCATGTAAAGGTTGAGTCATCATAATGATAGGTGCACCAACGTGTGTGTGTGTGTCTAATGTTTATATACCGAACCTGTAAAACCGGTGTTCTTTTTGGTTAACTTTACATAATGTGCAATTATTTGTTGAACTTACTTAAATGTAAAAATGTATAATACAAATTTTCACAATTTTCCTCCACTTCTGCATTTATCTTTCTCTTTAGTTGCATTCACCCATTTTCCAAAGTAATCTTGAATGTTAAATTGTCAATACAACTGAAAATTGAGAGAATATCACATAAGTTGTCTTTATAAATTGATGATGATTACCTAAAATGGTTTCCTCGTACTGCATCATAGTAAAGGCTGTGGGAACGCCTCTGCAACAGTGACATTGCGTCTTGAAGCATGTGTGAAATCAGTCCAATAGCATGGTGGAACGTTCCAGGTGGGGTGACGTCATGACCAGAAAGCTATAAAGTGCACCTGGACCAAACAATGACAGCTTCTGTGCATTCAGCAAGCATTCTGTGTGAATTTTCCCTGTCGATTTATTGTTGTTAATCAGAAGCAAACTACTCTAATATAAAGGGGCTGAAAGAGCACAGGTATGGGATGATGCCCAAAGTGGAACAGACGCTTGCGAGCTATCTGTCCCCTAACATGGCATCATTCATCAAGGCCCCAACATTATACACCAGGCCATGCAGAACATGGACTCCGGCCTTGGTTGGTAAAGCTTATAAGCAGCAGATCAGGCCGATGCGTCTTCATACAATGTCATTGTTGCAGACGTACCAGTGACCTGGACGAAGGTGAGGGCGTGGGCCCGGATGCAGTTAAAGAGTTGCGTCAGGCCACAGATTTGTCTCTCCAAGGAGATGCCTACAGCTATTGATCTATGGCAACCCTGGTGGCTACGGAGAGGCATCTTTGGCTAAATTTGTCTGATTTAAAAGAACGAGACAATTTTTTTTGTTGTTGGTGGACACCCTGCTTTCACCTTCTGGCCTTTTCAGAGACTACGTTAACACTGTTGTCGAGAGGTTTATGGAGGCTAAAAAGCAAGCAGTAGCATTCTAGCTGCTCAAGTCTCGGGGACTGCTGGACGGGAGCAGCCCTGGCCGTTAACCAGCTCCTCATA
>CM031947.1:40282719-40352719 GCA_018749465.1 Paracanthobrama guichenoti
AAAAACAGCTGATGATCGGGCCGACTATATATAAAGGGTGTGGGAAAATGTCAGACTGCTCAAACTCATACTGTGTGTGTAGAAAATATCTTGTTTTGAATTTAGGGCAAGTTAACGCAACAATAACAATAAAAAAATAGACATATTTTGACGCTCTTAAATGTGACGTGATAGATCAGTAGTGCCCAGAGCACAAGTATTTTCTTCCACAAGCATCTAAAGCAACAACCACGTGAACAACCAGCAACAACCACGTGATCTCTGTCTCGGAGGATGAAGTTCGGAGAGCACTCCAGCGTGTGGACGTCAGGAAAGCTGCTGGGCCGGATGGTATTTCAGGTCGTGTTTCTGCGGTCCTGTGCTGATCAGCTCACCGGGTTGTTTACATCTATCTTTAATGAGTCCTCGCTACATCTGTGGTCCCCACCTCCTTCAAAAAATCCACCATCATCCCTGTCCCTAAGAACAGTAAACCCTCTTGCCTAAATGACTATCGTCCAGTGGCTCTCACGTCTATAGTCATGAAGGTCTTTGAGAGACTCATTAAAAACACCGTTTGCGCCTTCATTCCTGACACTTTGGACCCTCTTCAGTTTGCCTATCGTCCCAATAGATCGACTGAAGATGCCATCTCTCATGTCCTCCACTCCTCCTCACTCACATCGACAGCAAAAGTGGGAACTACGTAAGACTGCTATTTATTGACTATAGCTCAGCCTTTAACACCATAGTTCCCACCAAGCTAACCTCCAAACTCCTGGATCTCGGCCTGAATCCTTCTCTCTGCCACTGGATTGAGGACTTCCTCACTGGCAGGCCTCAGGTGGTGAGAATAGGCCAGTCCACCTCCACCTCCATCACCCTGAGTGTGGGAGCTCCACAGGGCTGTGTCCTGAGCCCCTGCTCTACTCTCTCTACACGCATGACTGTTTGTCCACACACAGCTCCACCTCTATCATCAAATTTGCTGATGATACTGTTGTCCTGGGCCTCATTTCCAACAACAATGAGACGGCATACTTGGACGAGGTGGAGCATCTAACATCATGGTGCCAGGACAACTGTCTCTCTCTGAATGTTGGCAAGACCAAAGAAATGATTGTGGACTTCAGGAAGAGACAGCAACGGACATACTCCCCCTCATGATCAGCGGGTCACCAGTAGAGAGAGTGAGCAGCTTCAAGTACCTGGGAGTAAACATCTCCGAGGACCTGACCTGGACTGCTCACATTCAGACACAGGTGAAAAAAGCCAGGCAAAGACTGTACCACCTGCGCCAGCTGAGGAAATTCAGGGTTTCACCAGCTATCCTGAAAACTTTCTATTTAGGGGCGATAGAAAGTGTTTTAACTCAGTGCATCACAGCGTGGTATGGGAACAGCACCAGTCATGACCGCAAAGCCCTGCAAAGAGTAGTGCGCTTATCCGGCGTATCTCAGGGTCAGCTCTCCCGTCTCTGCAGGACGTCTACACCAAACGCTGCAAAGGTAGAGCTACCAAGATCATCAAGGACTCTAATCACCCTGCAAACCCTCATTTCACGCTGCTGCCATCTGGTAAGCGCTTCCAAGCCTGATGGCCAAAACTGAGAGACTCAGGAGGAGCTTCTTCCCCAGGCCATCAGACTCCTGAACTCAGTCACTTAACATCACGTGACCATCGATATACTGACATTGCACTGCACTTTCTGTTCTCGTTGTTACTGTGTAACAACCTGTCATAAACCTGTTTGCACATTATACTCTTTATACATTTGTTAACCACATATTTATAAGTCTACAGTTTACTCACTGCAAAGTCTACTTCAATTATTTTATTCCACTTTATCCTTATTTGTTACCTTTTTTTTTTCTCTTTGACTTGATTATTTATAATTTACAGATATATATATATATATATATATATATATATATATATATATATATATATATATATATATATATATATATATATATATATATATATATATATATATAGTACTTTTTTTATATCCTATTTCTATTATAATTTCTTCCTTGTGTTTTTAACTGTGAATTTGCACTGTCCATGGAGCGGACCTGTTTACATTTCACTGCCGGTTGTATATTCTGTATATAACTGTGTATGTGACAAATAAAACTCTTGAATCTTGAATCTTGAATCTTAAAGGTATGTTGAAAGATACAGTACAACTTACAGAAATGTATCATGTCTCGTGTAATTGCTCAATCAGTTTCAACCGCGGAAAGACCTCAATAAAACAATAAAAACAATGTCACTTAATCTTGCATTTACCTCAGGAAAATTATCCAATGTTCACAGTTCGTTAGTTAGCTTTAAAAATAAATAAATAAATAAAAACCACTAGAGAGGATCTTATTTACTGTTAATTATATACTGTATGCACTGTATGTTTGAATAAATTTGTCATGAAGACAATTGTTTATGAAAACCTCTTTATGTGCAACTGAGTTGTATACATTTGTATACATAGTTATTATTATATCAGAAAATAAATAGCCGTTGAATATAGTAATTTGGCCTTTGTTGTTAATTTTAACCTCTAATATTATAGTATTGTGCAAAATTAGAGGGTTCCCAAGTATAGTTTACAGCTTTAGTTGGGAGAGTTTTTATTTCCCCATTTTAGAATTTCAAAGATATCATTCTCCGCTATCGGTATGGGTTGAGAAATGTAGTATTGTGCATCTCTAATTTAAAACAAAATTAAATGCTGATTGTACTGTCCATGGTTACAGTAAGCTCAATATTGCACTCAAGCACATATTGCAGAAAGTACAAAGTGCACAGGCAGATCAATTAATATGCAGCCATGAAGAGAGTAAGTGAATAGAAAACAATGGGGCTTGTGATGTTAATGCAACTTCTGCAGATTTATTGATCCTATTACTTTTGTTGACACCCTTGTACTTTGAAAGTACATTTCAAAGTAACGTGATGTATATGATGTTTCAATACCTGGCTAGTAATGTTTTTATGTTTGTATTTATCATCCCATTTAGCATGTAGCAAGTGTTCATTTTACACTATGTCTACATCTTTTCAGCCATTACATACATATCTGCTAGGGCTTTGAGTAATATGTCTCATTTACTGTCTGCATACTGATGTTGCTAAGCAGAAGGACACGTGGTCTCAGGTCTGATGTATTTCTCGGCTTTGAGTTTCATTAGCAGGTATTTAGCGGAACTCAGGTTCAATTGCTTGTTAAAGCTTGAGCTCATTATAGCAGCGGTCTCCAAGAACCTTTGTCCCCAGTGATACTCAGTGCCTGGTACAGATTAGTGCAATATACTCCATGTATCATAAGCGCACGATTCTGTTCAAGGCGTTCCAGTAAATTTATGCTACTGTGTCGTTTTGTCATGAGCAGGTGTATCCCTTGAAGTTTTCAACTTTAAAAGCTAGTTTTGAAAGATGCTTGCCTGTTCAAAACTCACCACCACAATGATGAGGATGGTGTGTTCTAGGTGGTTGACAAGACATTTGTATGAGGTTGTTAAGTTGTTTCTGAGTTTTTGCTGGGCTATTTCAGTGGGGTTGCTAAGGTGTTCTGACTATGCAGCTGCAAATACGTTCTGCGTGGTTGCCAGGGCATTTCTGTTTATTTTTGTTTCAGTTTATTATTTCAACTTAAACTTATGTCAGTTACTTGTCATAGCAACATTTTTCATTTATTACTTCATTATTTCACTATGGCAAGTAACTGACAATTAAGTTTTTAATTTAATATTTACACTGATCAGGC
Organism: Paracanthobrama guichenoti; assembly: GCA_018749465.1. Lineage (NCBI taxonomy): Eukaryota > Metazoa > Chordata > Actinopteri > Cypriniformes > Gobionidae > Paracanthobrama > Paracanthobrama guichenoti. The sequence continues at coordinate 40,286,468 of CM031947.1, forward strand.
ATAACATTGAGTGAATAACACAGATTATCTCTTCATCATGACATCTGCTAGTGGGTGAGATATATTAGGCAGCAAGTGAACATTTTGTCCTCAATGTTGATGTGTTAGAAGCAGGATAAATGGGCAAGTGTAAGGATTTGAGCGAGTTTGACAAGGGCCAAATTGTGATGGCTAGACGACTGGGTCAGAGCATCTGTAAAACTGCAGCTCTTGTGGGGTGTTCCCGGTCTGCAGTGGTCAGTATCTATCAAAAGTGCTCCAAGGAAGGAACAGTGGTGAACCAGCGACAGGGTCATGGGTGGCCAAGGCTCACTGATGCACGTGGGGAGCGAAGGCTGGTCCGTGTGGTCCGATCAAACAGACGAGCTACTGTAGGTCAAATTGCTCAAGAAGTTAATGCTGGTTCTGATAGAAAGGTGTCAGAATACACAGTGCATCGCAGTTTGTTGCATATGGGGCTGCATAACCCTTTCATGGAAGCGGTATTCCCTGATGGCTGTGGCCTCTTTCAGCAGGATAATGTGCCCTGCCACATAGCAAAAATGGTTCAGGAATATTGTGCCTGATCGGTGTAGATTTAATTTATTTTAGCTAAAAAAATCTTACTTACAAGTCTGTGATTATTCTGTTCTCTAAATATAGCTCAAGTCCTTCCATCATTTCCATCTAAGTCTATTTTTTTTTTTTTTTTTTTTTGTGATTTGTGTTATTTTCATTTGTAGAAACTGTGCTGGATGAGTTACACACCAAAGTTTAATACTCTGTGTTTAAGGGTTTGTTCAAATCCATAAACCTAACTATGAGAAATTATTATGTTTGCCTTAGCAGACCCCAATAAAGTTTCATGTCTTGCTCTTGATTTCCCTTTGAAGACTTGTCCTTTTGAGACATTTATGACATATTTTATAGAAGAACATTCACAGTTTATGCTGCAGTGTGATTGGGGAAAAAAACACCAACAACTTGAATGATGGTCAACAGCCCTGCTGCAGATAGGAAGTGCTGCGTGTAGACTCCTCTGACTGTGCTTTGCTGACGTAAGGCTGCTTCCTCGGTGGAGGAGGGGCGAGTAGGTCTGTTTAGTGTTGGTGCGTGAGCGACAGGGGAGGGGAAAAGGATTGTCGCCCAGCCTCCCTGCCCTCCACAGGCAGTTGATGATCACATCTGACAGCTCGGGTGGAAGTTGAACGGCTCAGAGCGCTAGGTCCCCTGTATCTACTCCTCCCCTGTGAGAAGCTCTCAGCCGGGTTCTCCACACCAGCCTGGCTTTGGCTCTTTGTCAGTGCATGGGGGTGTGGGCAGGCGGACGATGTGAATATATCATGTACACAATAGAGTGAATGTGCGCGACCATGAAAGCACAGCGGGAGAGACTGAGGATTCCGGGGTTGACATTGGAGTGAGTATTTTCCCTTCTGTCTCGCATTTTTTTTTTCTGGCTGTGATGACAGCAGACTGTTTATCTGCAGTGTGTCTGTCGCTGTAGTAGTGACAGCACATCTGAGCTGAGCAGTGCAGCATTACCACAGTAGCAGCGTCTGCAGCATGTGTTGAAGGGTAAATATAGGTTTGCTAGCTTGTGTAGATCCAGCTAGTGTCCCTTTGCGACAGCTTTGCATGTGATTTTGATAGCACAGGCTCGTGTTTGGATAAAGGATGATGATGCTAGATCAATACTGGATCATCTTCTAGTCACGGCTTGTCAGACTAGAGCCAGAAGGACTTGCGCAGCAGCTGCCTTTCTGTTTAGCTATGCTCCTCTCTGCGTATTTATAGTTTTTGATCAGCGTCACTTATTAAATCATGTGGCTGAATTACCCCTACAGAAGGCCTGATTGTTGTCAACCTGTTAGCAGGTCAAAGACGTCACCGTACTGTTGCGTTTGATGCAGCAAAACACAATAAATGGTTAACATCTCGTCATATTAGATTGGCCATTGACGTTTTGATAAGATGAGGCACCGCCTTTGTTTTTGTTTACAGAGGTCGCAGGAGATGCATGTTTGCGGCTATGATCAGGTGTTGCATCATGGTTGCTGTTGCTAAGGATACAGATACATGCGTATCTCCTGGACATGTCAGCTCAGCAATTTTGCCTGACATGTTTTGTTTCTCAGTGAAAGCACCTTTGTAACGATTGATAGAAGCATGATGCTTGTAGATTAACAATGAAAAAAAATTTTTAATATTTTTTTTTTTTTACCTTTGTTAAATCATATTTGGGCATGTGGCCAGTCTGTATATCAACAAGTGTACAATCCAAAACCATTTCATGCTTGGGGCAATGAATGTAAGGGGCCATTGTTATGGCAACCCTTTTGCAACGCAGCGTTTTACCAAAAAAAAAAAAAAAAAAAAATCTTTAACGGTCATGCATGACTCTGCTCTGTGGTTAATGCATGCCAGCTCGTGTATGTCTCTGCATATATAAGCTGTCAACTTCAAAGGCTGCATCCTGAGAGAGACTGTTCTTGTTCATGATGAACATTCACAAAACTCAATTTGACTTCCAGCCTCACTCCACGAAGCTTGAGCCCAACTCCCACAAGCCCTTGCAGCCCATGCAGCCCGCTGCACGCGTTTCATTTTTGGAGGTAAGCGCGTGCTTCTTTCACATAGCCATTTTGTTTTGAGGCTTAATATGTTCAAGGCTCTGTGTTCTGCCACTGAAAATGAAAGCATGGAGTTCAGTGATCGAAATGGCATAGGGTCTCCATTCATTTATCTCTTTTGAGTTTTATTATTTTTACATTAAATGCCTTTGATTTGGATTTCATTTTCTAAATTTGTGGGAAATAGGATTGTTTCTTGTGCTTATATAACGTTCTTAGTGTCACCCCCTTCCCCCAGCCTTTTTGGTGAGTCTCTCATTCACCCTCTTTTATGTGATAAATAGGATTTGCTGCTTTGGCCAATGAACATTTTGTTGGAAAGAGCTCTGCACCATTTTGGGGGAAACCGGGACAGGTCATTTCAAATTCTCAAAATGAAGAACTGTGGCTGTGAATTATTTTATAAGACAAAGAACATATACTTTCAATTTTAAAAAAATTAAATTAATAAATAAATAAATAAATAAATATATATATATATATATACACTTTTTGAATAGTACTGACAATTGGTTTTTGCAGGCCTGACAGCACAAACCAGTTGGGAGAGTTGTAAAGGTTAGAATACATTTCCATAAAACATTAATTAACGTGCCTTAAAAAATTAGATGCTTTAAATTTATTTTTATGTCCTACATAGTGTATGCTTTATGAACATGCAGTGGAACTCTGACATTTTGTGTACTCACAAAATCAGTCACCCTCCCTTTGGAATCTGATCACCAGTGGTCACCAGGGGCACCTTAAAGGCACAGTAAGCTTTGTTTCAAAAACGCTGTTGAAAAGTTGTTGGACCAAGCACCACTACAAACATTTAGCCAATCAGCATTAGGGGACGAATGATGGTGGAGGAGAGAGATTGAGTAAGAGGGAGATTTGAAGAAAGACTGTTGAAAGTGAGGTGAGAGACAATACAAAAGAGAAAATCTTAGAGGAATATCAGAGGAAAAAGAATGGTTATAAAGAGGAAAGAGCTTTAGGATCTGCGCTAATATTAGAAAAGCTTTCTAGCACTAGAGTGATGGGAAGGCCTGAAAATGGACACTGAGGTTGTGTTGTTTTGGCTCCATACACGAGTAACATTGCAGTTTCACAGAACCAAGAAATGCTGTTTTTGAAATGCTAGCTGTTAGCCTGACGTCGTCATACTCAATTCTAGTCAGAATATGAGTCTGATACTGCCCCATTGGGCTGTGATTATTGGGGCGTGTTTCAACTGAACCAGGAAAGACCTCAATTGGATAGACCTACAACCAATCAGAGCAACGGAGTAAAATGACGTATGTTGAGCGATGCATACTAGTGAGAAGTTCGGATCATTTTACAGAGTTGGATCTTTGAATCTCGTTCAGCAAAATGAACATCTTTTTTTCAAGTCATGTCGTTCATTTCAGCAGAATATGATTAAAATGTCACGTTAAATTCCCCAACACATCTAGTACTTATGCAAACGTTGATCACATTTGGTGTCTGTTAGTTAACCTCACCTCCGAATCAGAGTCATTCTTTCTTTTGTCACTTCACATTTAATCACGTCTGTTCTCTGGAAAGATTAGTAATGTCACACCTCTCCTGTCTTTGGGTTCGAGTCGTTAGTTCCATCATCAGCTTTGCTTCCTATATCATTGCTATACTGTACTTTGTAGCCTATTCTGGAATTCTCCATTCAAAGACCTAATGATGAAGTCAATCTGCCCTTGTTTTTTTTTTTTTTTTTTTTTTTTATCAAGTATGTCTTTTGGGATTGCTGATGAACTGGGTCATTGAGCAGTTTGAACTAGTTTGATTAGTTGATGTTTACACACAATCATCTGGTACCTGTAAATAGTGGAACTGTTTAGATGAAAAGAAGGTCATGACTACATTACAGATCATTTGCATAATTTCTGAAAAATAATACCGATTGAGTCGACTGAAGCTTTGATTAGTATTTGAGGTTAATGATAATCCCATTCCTTGATGAGTGGCAGGATCAAATGGAGATAAAGAGAATTCCACAGATGTCCGTAGAATTGCATTGGCTAGCATTCACTCCCCCACATTGTTTGAATATTTGAATATTTGATTGAATATTTTGTAAAATTTAATTCCAGTTTCCAATACAAGCGTAATACTGTTAGCTTGGTTTTTCCAAGATTTAAAATAAAAATAAAAATTTAAAAATGTATTCTGCCTGGGCATGCTGACAGTTTTCGCTAACTTTCTCAGGCATAACTTAACAGGTGTTTGCTTTAGGCCAAAAAAAAAACATTACTAGTCCTGTAAGTCAAAATAAATAGTATCACTAATGTCCAAGTACTATAGAGAGACTAATATTGTATTTGCTTAAAATGTACAGTTAAAGGTGCTGTATGTTTTTGACTGTACTAAAGCATAAAATACCATAATATGTTTGCAGACTCGTTTCTCTGAAAAACAATGCTACAGCCAGTTATTTTACTTTTTTACTTTGAAATGTGCGTTCCGTGTCCGAATTTTATTTATTTATTTATTTTTTGTCTGTTTAGATAACACACATTCTTCTATCCATTTAAAAATCTCTGTGAATGGAAGCACATTACAATGTGGAAAAATCAACTCATCAACTTACACTGTAAGTCTCCTCGCCTACCATTGTCAATTGCGCTCGTTCCTGTTGCGTGTCCTCAAACTGGCAACCCGCGTCTGAGGAGGAGGAGGAGGGGGTGGGGCAAACTATATTTTGAATTTGGACTGCAGTACCCATTTCAACCACTAGCTGTCATTCTTGCATACAGCACCTTTAAGTGTAATGTTTGAAAACTTCAGTTTTTAAATGCTGCTGTACTGGTAGGTCATTACTTGAGTGCTGTTATCTTTTTATAGTGTGCCCTGTTATACTTAGTCTTGTGCACAGTTTGACACACAATTCTTTCTAAGTATACCCTATTGACTGTGAATGCTGATGGACCTAGTGGCTCTTTCTTTTCACTTAAATCACTTGTACATGTGCTGTTTTTTATGCAGACAAGTGAGGTATACGCTCAGCTTTAAGAGCTACCTTGCACTTTGTTGAATCAGACCACTGGTATTGTTTCTGGTTCGTCTTTTCCAAATGAGAACACCGAAATGGTGCATACATGTATAGAGCACTGGTTGACACAGAAGAGACTGGGCTTGGATTGTTCCCAGATTTAAATTTCTATAGGTCACTAGTCTTGCAGGAAGAGATAAGAAGTCATGAGACTAAAATTGATGATGATTGAGCTAGACTTTGCTCACTTAATGCGTGACCAGGGTTCCTCATGATTATGTCCATATCTGAAGCAATATTTGAGGGTTTGATCAGTTGTCTGTGTGCCTGGCTTAGTCTTATGTTCTCTCAGGCCTGTCCTAACTTGTCTCCTCTTAATGACATCCTTTGCCTCGCACCTTAGTGGCTAGTGGCCCCTCTGCATTCAACAGCTAATTGTCAAGACCGATTGGCCCCATTCCACCCCACCAAGTTCATCTGTCATGTGTCAGGGAGGCTGGGCCTCTCTGTGTCCCTGCCTGCCAAAAGAGCAGATTGAAGAACAGAACAGGAGCAGATCAAAGGTGCTGAAGTGGAAGAGAGAGAGGGTGGGTTTCCTCATATGGCAGGTCCAGCGAAGAAAAAAAATAAGACCGGGAAAAGAGGCTTGTTACAGGGTGCAGGACTTGCACGTGGTTATGGTTGAAAAGCTGTGCATTTCCATTTCAAATGGCCCGATGGGTTCTGGAGTGGGGCCAGACAGGGAGAGCCGTGATTGCATTCACTGCGTCGTCTGCTGATGATGCATTGCTGCTCTGACTCACACAACCCTCCCTTCCTTTCCTCTCCCCTCCTTGCCTCAGGATGTGGTACGGTAGGTGCCTGTTATATGATATGGAGCATTCTTGAGTCTCAATGAGTCTACAGGATAGCGGCAAAGCCATGCAACTCTCACATCAAAACAAAAAATCATCCTGCTGCAAGTAGTCTTGTCCCTCTGTCCCAGAGGCATCCTGCCTTCGAGCAGGAATGGATATGACCTGAATAGGAAACAGCTCAGAGGAGCTTTCTCACTATTCGATTTAGGACACTTTAAAGGACACATCGTCCCCTTGACAGCCTGTGTATGCTGCAACGAGCAGCAGATGTGCCTAGACAAAACTCTGTTGTGGCAGAGCATTGTGCTGGGAGGACTTCCCAGGACTCTTGCTCTGGGTGCCTATTTCTCTTGGAAGCCAGGCATTTCACCTCACTCTCTTTTTCAAGACAGCTCAGAGCACTCTGGGGGTATGACTTTGGGACAATGTCTGACTCCAGCTTGTGGACTATACTCTCCAACTTTTCTATGCCGCAATTTATCAGTGGACCAAGTTTACGGCGCTCCAAAAGGTAATCAAGTTCTGGTTGATTGTCGGCACTTTTGTGGGTTTGGGCTTTTAAGTCTTAGAACTTTATCTAGAATTAAATGATTTGAGGTAAGAACAATATGGTAATGCAGGTGCTGTGTTTTCTATTGTGTTAAATGTCCTTTGTGAATGCAGAACTGGAGTACCTCTTGATTGTAATCAGGGCGTTATTGTTCAGTGCATGCGGCAAGCACAAAAGATGTTTGCATATGAGCGTAATTATCGTGCATGTGTCTAAATATGCATGTTGAATGTGAGGAAAAGGAATTCTGTAAATCCGCTTGAGCATTACTGGTTGTCTCTGTGTTATTTGACAGATACAGCCAGATACACTGCTTTTTGCAGTTAATGCTGATGTTGCACCGTATCCTTTTCACTTCTCATGTGACGACCAAACCTTCACCAAAAGGCCAACCAGCCATAGATATCTCTGCTATCAAACAGTCATGTGTGTTTCTGCTTGTCCTTTTCGTTCTTGCACACATTTTAATCCTGGGAATGACCCATTTTACCGTTGATGATACAGATGATCCGATTAGTATCCTCAGGATGAGTAAATCTGACCAAATCTGTCATTTGTTTGAAGTGAATTAGTCGTGGAAAGCATGCAAGGAAGACAGGATTGTGCACTGCTTTCTTCAGAGTGCTGTGTTTATTAGTTTGTGCTGGGTGGAGGTTTCAGTAATGTGTATTATTTTTATGCATGATAACTGTGATAATGTCACTCAACTATGACACCAATAGCAAAGCTTTCCTCATGTGTTCCTTAGTAAAATACGATAACTAAATTTTATATTGTGTATATATTACATGTATACACATTTTATATTGTATATATCCTAATTCACAAAACTGACCTTGATTTAGTCTCTTAGTCCTTCAAATGTGTCCTTGTATTCAATCATATTATTAGAGCACAGAATGCTTTATCTGACTATTGTTGACCTTCTGTTGAGTCTTCTGAGATGTTGGCCATGAAGAAATCATGTGTTTTGTTAACATGATATAACTTAGTGCCACTAGGTATCAGATCTTTCTTTTGTTCATTTCTGTATTGAATGGCATGGATGGATTCTGTGCAGATCGTACTTCAGGGCGTTGTGTAGAAGTGAAGTTACTGAATGTTTCTCTGGTGCTTGATAAATTGAGAATCATATAATTAGTATTTATTAGCATTGACTCTGAAATTAACTCAAAGTAATAATTTGATAATTTGGTATGAAGGTAAATAGATCCAGGAAAGCAATGTGAAAGAGAAAGGGACATGGGAATAAAGATATGACTGGATTCAAACAATACATTCCCAGGAGTATTACAGCTCAAGCGTGTGCAAAGCACATGCACCAAACCACATTGTCATATAATTTAACTGAGACTCTGTTTACATGCTATGAACAATGATGGATTTAACTCTTTGTAAAATAAACAAAGGTCTCACTGAGGACAAGCAAAGCCCATTAAAGAGACAGCTTCACAATTAGCTTTTGCAAAGTATGTGTAAATGCCTGAATGACTAAAGTCAGTAACAGAAGCAAAATGTCTGTTGTCACGTAGCATAACAATGACTGATACTTTGATTGTCATTACATTGCTAACAGTCATTTCTGTGTGGGTTTCTTCCAGATGTAGCGCGAGTTACTGAATTGTCATCATAGCTGCAGTAGTATGGAGCTGAGCACCGTCCATTCCTAATCTGCCTATGTGTAGGAGCTGTATAAATAGCAAAATATGATCCTCTTTAACTGAGCGCTCATGAAGCAGATATTATTCTCTACCATGCCTCATATTTAAAGGGGTCTTTTCTTGCTCTTTTTAAGAAACTTTCACATCTCAAAATTGTCAGCAGTCCAAAACACCATTTATTGCAAAAACACCTTGTCACGAAATCTTAACACTGTAACCATGAGCTCACAAGAGTACCATATGACTTCATATCTAAAGTTATGTAATTTTACATATCTGAAGTCTAAGGGTCAGATTGAAGGTGAAAAATGGTCGTGTAAAAACTAAATTGCAACTGGATTCAGTGCAAGAAACCTTGACTTAAGAGGGATTCAGGAGAAAATATTAAAACTAAAATTATACACAAATGTAGGGTATGGCCCCTTTAAAGTGCTTCATCGCCATTTTTCTTACTTGACATTTAATTTTTTTAGAGTCATCTAAGAGTCATAGAGTCATCTGCTGCTCCACCTGCATTGAGTAAAATGATTTAAATAGTTTTTGATTTTCTTGCATATGTAGCCAAATGTCATATTATTCAGTGGTTTGGTGTAATGTTTCTAGATGTTTTATGAATCATATTCGACTGCACTGGTAGTAGGTCACGCTCAAATACTTAAGATTGTTGTCTAATTCATCTTAGTTCACTAAAAGCTGGAAAGAGTTTCTTGTTTTCTTAAAATCATGCACATTTTCAGCCAATATGCTGACATATCTAACTCAGAGAGGAATACTCAACTGTTTTAACCATCATGCCCATAATAAGCTGTAGCAAACACTTATTTCTCATGACCTTTTCTTTAATACATTATTCATGCTTTCAAGCGGGAAATGATACATTTAAGAATCATAGAGATGGCTAAAGTCATAGTTCACATCAAATGTATGCAAAAAAGCAGCTTAGGCATTGTGTTAAATATTTACTTTTGAGTTCTTCAGAAGAAAAAGAAAAAGCAAAAGGGGGGGGGGGGCAAACTATTCCTTTAACACTACAGTGAATGTGATGGATTCACTGGCAGTTGCTCTTAACAGTCTCTTTGCTGAGGTGATTATCACAAGGGCTTTGCAATGTCATCTGTGATGACTGCCAGGCTGCCATTTAGACACCAGCTTTGTGATCAATGGCTAGAGAAGAGGCCACAGTCACATGTTCAGCTCCCCTCTAGGATTTCACCCTGTCCTCCACTACTCTGCTGCTGAACTATTCCAATTGCCCATACTTGGGGTTAGGGATTTGTTGGGGAGAGATGTGCTATTTTTATTATTTTTCAGTGGAACAGATGAAAAAATGTATACGCCAGAATATCGTAGGTACTTGATGGTGGGCACTTTTAACAAGTAAAGATAATAATTAATCAGTACCAATGTTCAGCAGTCTCACGGAATACATTAGCAATGTCCTAACATCATGAAGATTCACAACGGCAAACACTAAAAATCATGTTCTCTTTAATCTACACTTTGGGTAGGTTCTAACAGTAATGCTTAATATTGTGTGTGTGTCCTTGTAAACTATACATAATACACAAATATGGCAATATCCAAAATCCTTGTCCTTGTGGACAATACATTTTACTACGTGTTTTTTTTTTTTTTTTTTTTTTTAAATGCTGAAAGTTTTCTGTGATTGGTAGGATTAGTGTAGGGAATAGCATATAGCTACAGTTTGTACAGTATGAAAATCATTATGTCTATGGAAAGTCCTCATAAAACATGGAAATCAGGTGTGTGGTCCTGGTAAGCCCCATGTTATGGGGACAAAGATGGCAATAGCCGAAATCCTTAACCTTGTGGGGACATTTTGGTCCACATAAGGAAATCGGTGAATGTGATTTGACCAAGTAGAACATGTTTCTGGATCAACATCGTTGATCAACATTTCAATCAACCAATCAGATTTGAGGGATATTTTTTTTATTTAGTCTAAGTTTAGGCTTACAACAAGGGTTATACCATTCTTATTCACCTATCATTTTCCTCTGATATTAGGGATAAATTATGGGTAGGGTTAGGTTTGGGGGGTAGGGAAAGGGTTAGGACTATGTTTTTGGACAGGAATGTTGTTCCAGGATCAACAATAGATATTGATCCAGGAGCATGTCTGTCTTGGCAAAATCACAGCGACCTTAGGTTTAGGGTAAGTGGATAGAAAAGGATAGAATAGTATGAAAATAATTTTTACCCGCAGAGATGAAAATATGACGGTCGTCTAGGCTGTGACATTTTTTAGCTTCAAAACTAAGAATTTCACCAATGCAACTTTGCATTGTTCATTTTGTAGGCTACCTTCAATATTCTAAGATTAGAGTAAACACTGAATAGTTGTGATCCATGACAAGTGAGCATGTTGGAATTTAGCAGTAGAATATGTGTCACTGAATTTTCTAATCACTAAATATAATTTTTCTTTTTTTTTGTCTTGGAAGCTTCATTCAAATTCCCCAACCCCCCACCCCAAAGAACATGTACAGTAGGACAGTAAATTCAAATTTCATTACTTAAAAAAAAAAAAAATGTATCCTTGTTTTTCTTGCCATGTTCACAGAGCAGTGTTAGAGGAAATTATGTTTGCTATTCACCTAAGCAGTTCTAACATAAAATCAATTATCTATAATGATACATCTGTTGTTATTTAGATTTGCTACAGTGAGACTTGTGTAATGACAGATGCACAAATAAAGTATTAATGCCTCTCAAATAGGTCTTGTTTTGTGACTCGTCGGTCTTAATGCTGTTGTTATTTTTCTGTAAGACAGGTATTATTGCAGCTGTCTATTCACAGAACACAAATCATTTGGTTTGTTTTTCTAGCTGCAGAACAAGCAACAGAAAAAGTCTAATAGGGAGTGGACAGTCATCAGCCCTTCCTCGACCTCACTCACCTCTGTCATCACACACAGGTAACCAGCTCAGTGTGTTTGTCTGTTTGCCTATGTGCACATATGGATGGTTTTGATGTCTGTCCAAGTGAAACTTGGATTATATTTTCTCAGCACAGTCCTGCCCATTGTAAAATCTCATTGATCCAAAACCCCACTAATATAATGTATACAGTTTTATATTAAACATCAACTTTTTGATTCTCTCCTTTCTTGAAAATGTTACTTTTCACACTTGATTAAGGCACGGTGTAATACATACCGGTGTTACAGAGAGCAATCTGTCGTAAAACGGCCAGGCCCACCAAACATGATAGTGTGTTTGAGCAGCGATCTTGTGTCTAATTCATGAGCTGTGCACTAGATCTTTCTTACTCATTCTGCCGACTGTGCACACACCGCCCCTGTGCTCTACTGGAAACCTTTAAAGAACATTCAGCATTACTGTTGATTTAATTACAGTGTATTAATCTGATTAAACGTCACTTTAGTTTTATAGTCATGAAATCTAGAAGCGGTCAGCTGGCTCATAACAGCATGTGCTCTCAGGTGCCATTTAGAATAGCATTTATAGACTTGAGTTATGAATTATGTGAGGATAAAGTTTAATACATTTATAAATTGAATTACGCTTCAAAATATGCAGGTCGGTATGATTTTTAAAAAGTTAAGTTTCTTTAACAAGGCTGCATTTATTTGATCAAAAATACAGTAAAAACATTACTGCAATTTTCTCTTTGAATGCATTTTAAAATATAATTTATTCCTGTGATTGCAAAGCTGAATTTTTAGCATCGCATTAATCTTTAGTGTCACATGATCCTCCAGAAATCATTCTATGTTGATTTGGTGCTCAATAAACATTTTTGTTGGAAACAGTGATACTTTTTTCCACAATTCTTTTACGAATAGAAAGTAGAAATACATTTAGGAAAAATATTTACTGTCAGTATTGATTCATTTAATGCACCATTGCTGAATAAAATAATTTATTTCTTAAAAAAATCTTCTGACCCAAACTTTTAAACAGCATTTTATAAACATTTAAAATTATATTAAAATTATACTGTATGTATTAAGCATTGTATTTTATATATTGTATTCATGCCACTATATCAGCCATTAGATATTGGCGTCCGCTGTTGATGGCATGCTAATTCCACATCATTATTAATTCTTGTTTCCATTATTATATATAGTCTCTGTTTATCAGTTGTGTGGAATATCAGTAAATGAGTCACCACTAATGAGCAGCCACCATCAACAAAGCTCAAGGGCCTCTCTTTATCAACACCGGTGGGGCCATAGACATGTCTGTTAATTAACTATTAATTCCTTCCCCTATTCAATCAGGTTAATTATCTGTAATTATTGCAGGGCAAAAGGCTGTTTTTCTGTTGGTGGAAGTGGGACACTGGCTCTAATGGCCATGATTTGGAATGTCCCAGACTCTCAAATGTGGCTATATTGCCAAAAGCAATCCCCAGAAACAGTGGGGTTCAGCTAATAAGAGTGAACATATGGTGACAATGGTGTGGGGCATTTCTGGCCTGTCTCTAGGTTTAACTCACCCTTATGTTGTTTGTTTTTTCAGTTTGTCAAAAGGAATCTTAAAAACACTGTTAAAACTGCCAAGATGAGTTGTTTAATATGAACCAAGGCATTTAAAGTGATATAATAGTTTTGTGGGACAAAGCAAAATTTTATTTACTGAAAATGTTCCCTATCTCATCAAGAAGAAAGATGATAGAGCTAGATTGGCCATATATTTGAAACTGCAGATGATGTTGATATTAATAATATTGTTAGAAGATTTAATGATGAGCATAGAGTGTTGTTGGCACAGTAAAAAGTGTGATTTTTATTTTATTTATTTTTTATTTAGGCACCAGTCCACAAGACAGCCCTAGAAACTTCTCCCCTAGTGCTTCAGCTCATTTCTCCTTCACACGCAGGTAATGACATGGACATGAGTGATATCTATATGGCTCACCTCAGTTTTCTATATTTCTAAGCTACCAAAAATGTACCTTGAGAATAAGCAAAAATCTATCTAAGGACGAGAGTATCATAGAGATTTGGACTAGGCTTTTTTGACTTTTTTGACAAACACCCAGGATATTGTGGTTGTGTGATTACCAGAAAATGAAAATGTTGAAAGATGAGCGTACTGTATTAAACCAGAACTCAAAATGCATAATCTGAGAGATAAATGGCTGTATTATTAGAATAGGTGGTCCAGATCTGTCAGGAATATCAGGATATCATTACAGTGTTCAAGTAAACAGTGATCTTTGATGTGAGGAGTATGTGGCTGATGAAAGCTTTTGGTTTCTGCTTTTGAAAACCTCAGGAGCTGACAGGCTTTCTACAGTTTTAGATGGAAACTAATTTAAAACCGTGGTTCAGAAGTTCAGATTTAAACCTGTCAAGGCAAACTCCGTTCGATCAGACAGGATGGGGTGAAAAATGTTACTCCAATAACCTTTTTTTTTTTTTTTTTTTTTTTTTTTTTACTATTTATAATCCTCTAGTCATGGACTAAGAGCAGACAGGTAATTCAAATGAAGCCTATTGAGCAAATCTCATAACATGTTCAGGTCAGATTGAAGCTTTTTTTCTGACAATGAAGCTTTTTTTGGACCATTTTTCAATGTGACATTAGACATCCATATATAATTATAATATGTTCTTTCTTCTAATTTTGGGGTGAAATGTGACCTGGATATGAGATTCATGAGATTCACTCTATTATATTTGTTGTGTATTTGTCCCAGAAATCAACCATTATGCATCACAAACTTCCCCATGTACATTGAACTGTTCACTGTGGATATTGACATCAAGTGCCTGCACAACCATTTTGGGAATTTTTCTGTATTTAATCGGCCCATTTATCTCTCCTCCCAGTGTTTGTGACGTTTGTCTTCCTGTGGTTATCATCAGACCATTCAATCAGCCAGGCCCTTAGGAAATTGCACACAGAGCACTGCTTGAAATGATAGCAGCCCTAGCTCATGGATTACACTGCCACTGTCTTTCATCTGATCTACTTTGAAAATAAATGGCTCACTCAGCGTTTTCCTTTTATCTAGTGTAACACTCGCCTCTCATGTCTTGGAGCCAATGCAATGCAATCTAGTATATGCCATTTACTGATGATGATTCTATACAGTACTTTTAAGTATTTGAGGATATATGGACTGAAGGATTGTCTGTGTTTGTAGAACTGACGGGCGACGCTGGTCCTTGGCATCCCTTCCCTCCTCTGGCTATGGAACAAACACACCCAGCTCCACCGTCTCTGTAAGTACTGTATGTTTTTCAGACGGTAGAAGTATGTGTGCATTCACTGACTGTGATTTGAAGCAACAAAGTGACTCTTTTCAGTGGATTTTGAAGAGATTCAAGTAGTAATGGCCACGATTGGTAAAATTTTTGTAAACTTCCACCATGTGAAGCAGTTAGATACTTTAGTATAAGAAGAAGATATACCTGCAAACGACAGTAAAGAGATTTGGTGGCATCAAGCAAATAAATTGCTGTCAATGTGAATGCACCATTAAAGTGAACCTAAATTAGCTTTGAACTTTATAGACAAAGGTTCAGTTCCAAAACCTAGTGAGGTAACATAACCGAAATGGATCTTCAGTAATTAGTTGCAGAAATTGTTTGTGTAGCATTACTCGTGATGTATGTTAGCATGTTGCTAAGATAACTCCAGTAGAGTCAGATTTTTTGTGGGTTCTCACCATTTTTAACCAGTGAATTTACTATTAACTAAAAACACTAAGTTTGTGAGAGAACCTGGTTCAAAACTAGAAAAAAATTATAAAAGCTTATTTTATTAAAGCTTAAAAGTTATTTAAATATATTAAAGCTTGTTTTGTCTTATTTTAAATCAGTTTAAGTCATTTTGAGAAGATATAGATATATATATACTTTTAAGTATTTAATGAAATAATCAACATTTCTGTTGACTCATCTGCAATCTAAGCAATACATTCTGGAATTGCCTTTTCTGCAAATGTGATGCTACCTTAAGAAACATAAGCAGCTCACTAGGTTTTGGAACAGAGCTAATATCACACAGCCATTGTAGGATCTCCAGCTAACAACTAAAATTGTATGCAGCTTGTTGTATACAATGAATGCCACCAACATTACTTCTATGCATGTTCTCGATATTGCAAGCTTCAGTGCTGTATATGCTTTGAAGCGTTTGGTTTGTGTCTGTGTCCTTGCACTTATATGCACAACTGAACTGATACTTCGCTTAGGCTGCCTGCCACAGGCAACAGATGCTGCCATGACTGTCTCCCAGTCTGATTCATGTGCCTCTGAGCAACGCCAGATTTGTTTGCTGGTAAATATGTCCCTGAATCTGTGCCAGACTTCCCATCCACTCACTCACTCTCTGGTTGTTGTTGTTTAGTGACACAGTTGCTGCAGCTGCCCATCCTTACAGGAAATGGCAAGCGGTTTGGTTCTGGCACACCAGCCAAGTAATGTTCAGTTAACAGAAAATTTCCTTTTACATTTACAAATAAATATTTTCAAAAAATCCTGACAAAAAGTATTCCCACAAAAAAAAAAAAAAAAAATTAAGCAGCACAACCATTTTCAGTTGTGATCAGAAATGTTTCTTGCACCAAATCAGCATATTAGAATGACTTCTGAAGGATCATGTGACACTGAATCCTGAAGTAATGAATGTTGAAAATTCAACTTTACCATCACAAGAATAAATTACACTTTAAAAATATAATGAAATTGAAAATGGTTATTTTAAATTGTAATAACATTTCTCAGTATGAATCAAATAAATGTAGCCTTGGTGAGCATAAGAGACTTCTTTCAAAAACGGTATTGAACGTTACTATATATATTTGTTGACCAAGTTGAGCAAGATTTTGGACCAGTGTGATTTCAATCTGGATGAGGCTACTTGGCACAATATTACAAATGTATTAACTAAGCTAAACTCAAATTATCCTTATGGCAAACATTTAGATTAATATGGGGAAAATGGGGTTGGTTAGGACACAATATAATTGTCGCCTATAGGTGAACTAGGCAGCCGCCTAGGGCGGCAAGAAATAAATTATTTTTATTTTTATTTTTTGGACATTTGTTTGATTTATTGCACTTATATAAACAAGTTATCCCCCCATTAGATATTCTAAATCTAAATTAACTTTCCTTCATTCTAATAAACAAAATCTCCAGTCTTTCACATACATCTAGCGTTTAATTGTGAATGTGAAGTGAGGGCGGCACAGCAGTGTTTTGCCTAGAGTGGCAGTTGAGCTTGTGCTGGCCCTGATTGTCATAGTTGTCAATTCTGGATTAAATTTAAGAGTCTCATGTTTTAGTATTTTCACAAATATGAAATGATATGAGGTTGAGTAAATGTTGACATTTGTTGTATGAGTTATGAGGATTAGTTCACTTTATAATGAAAATTACCCCATGATTTACTCACCCTCAAGCCATCTTAGATGTATATGACATTCTTCTTTCTGATGAACACAATCGGAGTTATATTAATAAATATCCTGACGCTAACGGAGCCCATGAGTTTAAAGCTCAAAAAAGTGCATCCATCCATCATAAACATACTCCACACGGCTCTGGGGGGGTTAATAAAGGTCATCTGAAGCAGATTGTAAGAAGGGTTTTTGTAAGAAAAATATCCGTATTTAACACTTTCTGAAGGAAAATATCTAGCTTTTGCCAGACCACCTTCTGTATTCAACAGCGCAGAAAGTGTAACACCTCTCGCAGTTCAAAACGCAGTTCGTTATGCTTTTTTCCTAAATTGAATACAGAAGGCGGTCTGGCGGAAGCTAGATATTTTACTTTATAAAGTTTTAAATATGGATATTTTCACAAACCCATCAATTCACTTCTGAAGGCCTTTATTAAGCCCCCGGAGCCGTGTGGAGTACGTTTATGAGGGATGGATGCACTTTTTTTGAGCTTCAAACTCAAGGGTCTCGTTCACTGCCATTTATAAAACTTGGAAGCATCAGGATATTTATTAATATAACTATGAAAAGAAAGAAGAAAGTCATATACCTAGGATGGCTTGAGGGTGAGTAAATCATAGGATAATTTTCCTTTTAAAGTGAACTAATCCTTTAATTAATTATCCTCTTTTGAGTACCTCGCTTAAATACATCCTTGCTGGATTACATCATCATGAAGATACAGGAAAATAGTAAAAATCCATTGCTGTTTTAATTTTCATCCATCACCTGCATTATCCACCTAATGATGTGTAATGTAACACATCAGTGGGCATCTTTTTATTTTTATTTTGTTTTCATTTCATTTCTCTTTTTTTTCTTTTCTTTTTCAATGTATTTTCGTTTCATTTCCAGTCGTCCTGTTCATCACAGGAGAAGCTCCATCAGCTGCCTTTCCAGCCCACACCAGACGAGCTCCACTTCCTGTCCAAGCATTTCTACACAGAGAGTATTGCTGGAGATGACCGCAGAAGAGCCACACCTATGCGGCCACGCTCCCGCAGTCTCAGGTACAGGAAGCTTAGATGTCGTCTTTTACACTGATCTGAGGTCTTTATTAACATATCATCTGCCCTAAATATTATACAACAACTGCATCTGAAATCATAGTACATTGAAAGTAGTATGCCAAAGATGGTCTTATTATTTTTCTTAGCAAATATTACCCACAGCCCTTTGGACTGCTGTTCGTCTTTGACTTTTAGAGCTTATTTGTAAAAGCTAAAATTTAAGTATGGGATCATTTACAATCAGCTGGTCATTATCGGAAAATAAAACTTGACAGAAACATGACATGAAGCAGTGCAGTCTTCTATCATCCTGAAGGGCTTTATGTTGGTATGAAGATGTACATTTATTAATGTTGTAGTATGTCGAAGTATCTATTTAATAGAGTATTGTAATCCTCGCATATATACCACTGCGCACTAAAAGTATGTATGCAAACTGGGCCCATCGCTATCTCACAATATTAATATTACAGTTTTTATAAATAATTATGACAGTATATTGAAAAAAATGTTTCTCTTTAATTGCATTGATAGTCCTGGAAGATCTGCATCATGCTGTGACCATGAGATTATCATGATGAATCATGTATACAAAGAGAGATTTCCCAAGGTAAGTGTAATCTACTTTCTCCAATCCTCTTCAGTGTCACGTGATCTTTAAAGGGGAATTCATTGTTGGTTTGGATTCTCCACCCTTCAGGCCACAGCTCAGATGGAGGAGCGCATCAAGGAGATCATTCAAAGCAACTCCCCTGAGAACGTCTTGCCCCTGGCTGATGGCGTCCTCAGCTTCGCACACCACCAGATCATTGAGCTGGCCAGAGACTGCCTGGAAAAGTCCCGTCTTGGTCTCATTACCTCACGATACTTCTGTGAGCTCACAGATAAACTGGAAAGGCTCTTTCAGGAGGTAAATTATGCCTTCAGAGACATAGTTTTCTTCACTAACTTCCTATATTTAAAATATTTTTACCCTGTGTATTCTTCCATTTAGAATGTGTTGTTTTTTTTTGTTTTTTTTTTATCAATGGATTCATTGATGCATGCATATTGACGGCCACTTGTGATGTATTCTGTTATTGTAATGCAGTCAACTGAGCGATCAGAGAGTGCAGAGGTGACCTTCATCAAGGAGCTGGTAAAGAAGATTCTCATCGTCATTGCCAGGCCTGCGCGGCTCCTTGAATGTCTGGTAGGTTATCTACAAGAGTTCCTCAACAAAGATATGTTCTGGCTCATTCAGCCTTGTGACTTCTGCTGTGATGTGCTTCAGAATGCTTTTGCTTCAGTTAATTTTCAGATGTTTAGCAAATCAATATGACCAAATCCTTTACTTTTATGCAAGAAGTGAGAATCTATTAGTACAGTTTGGTCAAAGTCACGTCAAAGATAAATACTTTCTATCTTGTAGGAGTTTGACCCTGAAGAGTTCTATCATCTCTTGGAGGCTGCAGAGGGTCATGCCAAAGAGGGCCAAGGCATCAAGACTGACATCCCACGATACATTATCAGCCAACTTGGTCTGACAAGGGACCCACTTGAGGGTAAGAGGACCTCGATACATGGGTTTTCACCCTCAGACGGTGCATAAATGGGCTGTTCACAAACTGTTTGGTGCATATTGCATATTGGCTGACCACTATAAACATATTTTTTTAACAGTCCATCAGGAAATAAAGTTTTATTCATAGGCTATCAGGCTGTGAATGTTTCCAAGGAAGAACTAGTTGCTGAATTTTCCTCAGTTTGCATAAAACTTTAAATAAGAGAAGAATTTTTAGAGTTTAGTGCCTATAAAACCAGTCACTCTATTGGGAGTGTTTTACAACATTGAACCACAGTGATTTAATTAGGCTTTTGTCAGAGATCAACAGAAAATATTATTTTATGTTAAAATTACAAAATCTACAAATTGGTCAAAATCTATTAGTTATTAAATACAAAATAATCTTTTGCATAAATGTTTACCCCTTCTAATCAGTATTCAATAAATGCATGTTGTTGGTCAGTTATGGAAATCTTTTTGAGATCCACTAGTAAATTCTCAATTGGATTGAGACCTGCATTCTACTTTTTATCTTCTACTGTTGTAAAATAAATCACGAAAAAGTGTTTTATTGTGATGTGATTTTTGTATTTCACATTTATTTGTCCCTGAAAAAGCTCAAGTGGTGTATCAATGCATTTTATATGTTCAATGTCAGGAGCCTATGTGCAGAAAATATTATTTGTTTCCTGTCTTTTGGGTTTTATTTCTTGTAATGTTAGCCGAAAGCCTTGTACGAATACAACATTCTGTCACAAAGCTCTGAATTTGTACTCAAGACTATCATTATTGGTAATGAGAACAGAATATGCCCGTAGACCTTGATGCCTCTGTTTTGCCATCTCTGCCAAAGCAGTGTTAGTTACAAAGCCCTCCAAGGCTTTCTAATCCTCGGAGAACATCCAAATAATTTGTTGTGATGTTTGGAAATGGAGATAGGCAGCTGTTGTGAGGGCTTTCTGATGGGCTTAGTTCTCTTTAGAGACAGCTGAACGACCCTTCAGTTCATTACCTCCTGCTGTTCATCAGTAACTTTTGGAGCCTCCTGAGAACTGCATCACTGGGATTTGTTTAGAGTGGCAGTTTTTTTGCGTAAATGTTTCTTGATGTGTGTAGATTTTACTGTGGATTTCCACACCATTGAACTCATTTAGAAACCTCAGCAGTCAGCTCTACCAAGTTACTCTTTTGGAAAAACTGACTTTTTTTTCTTTTTTTGGGGGGTCAGAAATGTTCCCTCTAAATTATGCACTAATGTTGTTCCTGCAATAATGGAAAAAACATTCTGCACAGAAGACTGTCTCACAAATATATAGTGAAAAAGGGCTTTCTTGAATCAGAGCTCAACTGTAATCAAAACATTTTGCTCAATGATTTTGAAAAAGTCCCTATAAGCACCTTTTTATAATATCTATACCACAATAATATTGTCTTCTATGAACTGTTTTTATCTAGATTTTGCCATTCTTTTCATACTATAGATGCAGTGAATTTTTAGTCCAGCATCTGATTAATTGTCATTGTCTTGCAGAAATTGCCCAGTTAACTAGCTACGACAGTGGGATTGCAGAAACCCCTGAGACGGATGAGTCTGTCAGTGTAAGAACTTTTAAGTACATTACCCAAGACAGCAGTGAACTACTGTAATCACAATTGTTATTCAGAAATGCATTGAATATAAAACGGATAACCAACTATGGTATAAGAGAAAACAAAGAAGTTATTAAACAAAATTTTTTCATTTTTGGTTAAACTGTAAGGTGTCCTTGTTACAGTGCAGTTATACATTTAAGTACCAAGTAATATTAATTAACTACATGTACTTAATATAGGGTTTAGTTTACAGTAACTACATGTAACGTGTAACAAGAACAAAATAATGTAAAATAAAGTGTTTCCTCATTTTCTAGAATAAAATTGAATGTAAGGAAGAAATATACAAATATTCTTACAGTATGAGAATTTTGATTCATTTGCTATCAGAAGTCTACATAACACATATATATATATATATATATAGTCCCACAGTTTGAGCGCAGCACTACGGTCCCGCCGCAAACCTTGTGAGCTCGACTTTGAGATGATCAAACTGATCAGTAACGGGGCTTATGGGTAAGTGACTATTATTAGGTAAAATATTTAGCGTTGTATACTGCATATTGTTTCACATCCTATTTTTAACAAATGGTTTGCAGTACATACAGCACAGTAAGCAAATTCCTAATAATCATTACAAAGCATAGTCCTTTAAATGTGTTACCATGTGTTAAATCATTGTACATTTGTCTGTTAATTCAATCCAAGAAATGTTTTTTCTTCACAGTGCAGTGTATTTAGTGAGACACAAAGAGACAAAACAACGCTTTGCCATGAAGAAGATCAACAAGCAGAACCTGATGCTGAGGAACCAGATCCAGCAGGCCTTTGTGGAGAGAGACATCCTGACTTTTGCTGAAAACCCTTTTGTGGTCAGCATGTACTGCTCCTTTGAGACACGCAGACATCTATGCATGGTTATGGAGTATGTTGAAGGTAAGCTGTAACACATGTACATCATTTGCAGTGTTGGAGAATGTTTACTTTTGAAACTGGATTCATTATTCTGTTACTCCTAATAAAACTTAAAAAGTACATTATATCATGGGTGTCGGAACCATTTTATGTGGGTGGGACAAGACCCACCCACTTTTTAAGACCAATGATATTGGACCCACTCACTTTTACCGTCTCTAATTCAGTGCATGTCTGTTCACTTACCCCTAGCCAATAAACACTAAATTATTAAACACATGTTGAATGCTTTTTTTCCACTTTTAAAATATTTTCTTAATTTTTATTGAAAATAAATGCCTTTCCGATCTGTGATGGGAAAAGGGAGTAGAGCGAGTTCGGCAAAAGGTGGATTCGAACCTCGGGTTTATTTGCGTCAAAACTCTCTGCTTTACACCTACACTACTGCCACTGTAAATATTTTGGTGTCTTCTGTAATTTTGACTCTCCCAACCAGACGCACTTAATGCAAATGGCATCTACTCCAATCAAATAAATTTAAATCTAAAACAAAAAGTCTACCAAGTGCTTTCCCATGAACCAACAAATAAATTAGGCTTTCAGATTGCAAATATTTATGTAACATGTGCTGTGTAAAATACCCTTAGCCCTCACATTGATATAAAATGTCTTTTAATATTCACGGTTTGAAGCCAAAAAGCCAGAATTGTATGCAGCATTCATTTGTACATTTCCCATTCTGACAGGAGGGGATTGTGCTACGTTGCTTAAGAATATGGGTCCTCTCCCTGTGGACATGGCTAGAATGTACTTTGCTGAGACTGTGTTAGCCCTGGAATATCTCCACAACTATGGAATCGTCCATCGAGATCTCAAACCAGACAAGTGAGCTGCTGAAAAATGAAACGTGTACTGCTAAAAAAAAAAAGCACACAACTAAAACCAGAATCTGGTAGCTGATTTAACATGCTTTCTAATGGTCAAATCTGTTTGCTGGTACAAGCAGCCAGTGGACCTGGTTTCAACCTGGAAAACCATCTTTAAGCTAGTTAGAGCATGTAGACCTCTTTGGAAAGGCAATAAATCAGCTATCAAGTTCTTGGCATCCTAAGCTGATATGATGAACAGTTTTTTTCCCAGTAGGGAATACATGGCTAATTATTTTTTTATTGTCTGCCCTGTGTTATTACATTACCACAGTTTGTTGGTCACTTCAATGGGACACATCAAGCTGACAGACTTTGGCTTATCGAAAGTTGGTCTGATGAACATGACCACTAACCTTTATGAGGGTCACATTGAGAAGGATGCTAGAGAGTTCTCTGATAAACAGGTACAGATCCAGTTCTCTATGAAAGTTCTGAGAACTTATTTCATTTGAAATTGCATAGTCATTGTCATAACCTCTATGATTTATATTTGCTCTAAAGATCTGGGACCAGTTGCATAAACACAGACACTATGTTAAGATTGTCTGAAGAACTAGTCTAACATCATCAACTAGCAGTTAACCAAGGTGTAATCAGTCTTTCTTTTCAGATTTAAATTAAGTCAGTCTACATTTTTCTGTAAATGATTTAAAAGCTATGGCCAATCTTAAAAAAAAAAAAAAATAGATGACTTTCTTGTAAGATCAGTCTAAGCAGTTTATGCAAGCGGCCACTGGTCTTTAGAGAAACATGAATTTTCATGCTGGCCTAGGCTTGTTTATTCTGGTTAGTGCTGGTTTGGTTAATCTAGACACCAGCATCCAAGTCTACTGATCACCAACTATGTTGGTCTTTAGGGTTGTAACATCTGCAAACATTTCTCTCTACAGGTGTGTGGGACTCCTGAATACATTGCTCCAGAAGTGATCCTGAGGCAAGGCTATGGGAAGCCTGTGGATTGGTGGGCAATGGGCATCATCCTGTATGAGTTTCTGGTGGGCTGTGTACCATTCTTTGGAGACACTCCAGAAGAGCTGTTCGGCCAGGTCATCAGCGGTCAGTCACATTCTGAATTCCTGTTGTGCAATACATTCATGCTTCATGCAGCAAGAGCTTTAGCAGGTGCAGATTGTGTTGCGTAATCTCAACTCTGCTTCTCAATTAATGCATATAAGTATCTCATAGGATCAGCAAAAGACCCTGCAGGCATGATCTTTTCCTCCACCTGTCATTCTGCAAACCTGGATCTTTCTGGATTTTCTGTCTAATGCAAATGAAATCACATGTGATTCTATTTCATATATAAAAAAGCAAAGTGTGAGTTGTCTAACAAAATGTTACTTTAAGCCGCAATTCAACCTAAGTATTAAACGTTGCCACATAAATTAAGTGTTCAATGATACAAAAGCTAGACTTGTTCATTTGAAACAGCCTGGAATGTGGACATTTAATTTGGATGTATTTTGAAATGGATTAAAATGCAGTGGTGGCAATACAGGGGGCCTCAATAATAATAATAATAATAATAATAATAATAATAATAATAATAATAATAAATACATATTTTTTCATGGTTGTACATATTAATGTCTAACCAGTGAGTTGATCTGTCCTACAGACAGAAATGATTGAACACAGCCACTTGGCTTAACTATACTGTATGTAACACTGCTAAAACAAGTAAAGAGACAAATATGTGCCCTCTCTGAAATATCGAAATAATTTGTCCTCATGACTCTGCCGAAATGTTCTTCCCCTCATCCAAAAACAAACCCTTAACATTATAGTTCAATATATACACTCACCAGCCACTTTATTTGGTACACCTTACTAGTAACGGGTTGGACCCCCCTTTTGCCTTCAGAACTACCTTAATTCCTCGTGGCATAGATTCAACAAGGTGCTGGAAACATTCCTCAGAGATTTTGGTCCATATTGATATGATAGCATCTTACAGTTTCTGCAGATTTTTCGGCTGCACATCCATGATTCGAATCTCCCGTTCCAACAAATCCCAGAGGTGCTCTATTGGATTGAGATCTGGTGACTGTGGAGGCCATTTGAGTATAGTGAACTCATTGTCATGTTCAAGAAGCCAGTTTGAGATGATTTGAACTTTGTGACATGGCATGTTATCCTGCTGGAAGTAGCCATCAGAAGATGGTACACTGTGGTCATAAAGAGATGGACATGGTCAGCAACAATACTCAGGTGGCCTGTGGCATTTAAACGATGATCAATTGGTACAAAGGGGACCAAAGTATGCCAATAAATATCCCCCACACCACCACATTACACCACCACCAGCAGCCTGAACCGTTGTTACAAGGCTGAATGGATCAGTGCTTTCATGTTGTTTACGGCAAATTCTGACCCTACCATCTGAATGTTGCAGCAGAAATTGAGACTTATCAGAACAGGCAATGGTTTTCCAGTCTTCTATTGTCCAATTTTGGTGAGCCCATGCAAATTTTAGCCTTAGTTTCCTGTACTTAGCTGACAGAGTGGCACCTGGTGTGCTTTTCTGCTGTTGTAGCCCATCTGCTTCAAGGTTTGATGTGTTGTGCATTCAGAGAAGCTTTTCTGCAGACCTCGGTTGTAACGAGTGATTATTTGAGTTATTGTTGCCTTTCTATCAGCTCGAACCAATCTGGCCATTCTCCTCTGACCTCTGGCATTAACAGGGCATTTTCAGCCACAGAGCTGCCACTCGCTGGATATTTAATTTTTTTGACCATTCTCTGTAAACCCTAGATATAGTTGTGCGTAAAAATCCCAGTAGATCAGCAGTTTCTCAAATACAAACCCGATTCCAAAAAAGTTGGGAACTGTTGGGACTGTACAAATTGTGACTAAAAACAGAATGCAATAATGTGGAGTTTCAAATTTAAATATTTTATTCAGAATACAACATAGATGACATATCAAATGTTTAAACCGAGAAAATGTATCATTTTAAGGGAAAAATAAGTTGATTTTAAGTTCCATGGCATCAACACATCTCAAAAAAGTTGGGGACAAGGCCATGTTTACCACTGTGTGGCATCCCCTCTTCTTTTTATAACAGTCTGCAAACGTCTGGGGACTGAGGAGACAAGTTGCTCAAGTTTAGGAATAGGAATGTTGTCCCATTCTTGTCTAATACAGGCTTCTAGTTGCTCAACTGTCTTAGGTCATCTTTGTCGCATCTTCCTATTTATGATGCGCCAAATGTTTTCTATGGGTGAAAGATCTGGACTGCAGGCTGGCCATTTCAGTACCCGGATCCTCCTCCTACGCAGCCATGATGTTGTCATTGATGCAGTATGTGGTCTGGCATTGTCGTGTTGGAAAATGCAAGGTCTTCCCTGAAAGAGACGACGTCTGGATGGGAGCATATGTTGTTCTAGAACTTGGATATACCTTTCAGCATTGATGGTGCCTTTCCAGATGTGTAAGATATGCCACACACACTCATACAACCCCATACCATTAGAGATGCAGGCTTCTGAACTGAGCGCTGATAACAACTTGGGTTGTCCTTGTCCTCTTTAGTCCGGATGACATGGCGTCTCAGTTTTCCAAAAAGAACTTCAAATTTTGATTCATCTGACCACAGAACAGTTTTCCACTTTATCACAGTCCATTTTAAATGAGCCTTGGACCAGAGAAAAACGCCTGCGCTTCTGGATCATGTTTAGCTATGGCTTCTTTTTTGATCTATAGAGTTTTAGCCGGCAATGGCGAATGGCACGGTGGATTGTGTTCACTGACAATGTTTTCTGGAAGTATTCCTGAGCCCATGTTGTGATTTCCATTACAGTAGCATTCCTGTGTGTGATGCTGTGCTGTCTAAGGGCCCGAAGATCCAGGGCATCCAGGTTTCCCGGCCTTGACCCTTACGCATAGAGATCTTTGGATGATATTATGCACTGTAGATAATGATAACTTCAAACTCTCTGAGAAACTCCTTTCTGATATTGCTCCACTATTTTTGGCCGCAGCATTGGGGGAATTGGTGATCCTCTGCCCATCTTGACTTCTGAGAGACACTGCCACTCTGAGAGGCTCTTTTTATACCCAGTCATGTTGCCAATTAACCTAATAAGTTGCAAATTGGTCCTCCAGCTGTTCCTTATACGTACATTTACGGCCTCCGGCCTCTTATTGCTACCTGTCCCAACTTTTTTGGAATGTGTAGCTCTCATGAAATCCAAAATGAACCAATATTTGGCATGACATTTCAAAATGTCTCACTTTCAACATTTTATATGTTATCTATATTCTATTGTGAATAAAATATAAGTTTATGAGATTTGTAAATTATTGCATTCCTTTTTTATTCACAATTTGTAGAGTGTCCCAACTTTTCTGGAATCGGGTTTGTACTCAGACCAGCCAAAATGTTACAACATTAAACTTTTAAACTTTTTTTACTCACAAAAAAATCCTTTGTAACTAAGATTTATTTCAATCCAGTATATTTTCTCTGTCCTAAATTGGACCTAAAAATGTAAACTGCCAAAATATTTACATGGATTCTTTCATTATCCACTTAAGCCACATAACTTGAAACAACCCCCATATGTATTGTGGGTGTGAGGCTTAATTAATGAGCACAGCTAGCTGCTATTGCCCTTGGCTTGGATGCATATTCATGCTCCTTAATGTGAGTTGCAAAATAAACAAAGTACAACTCTTCATTTATATCCAAACCACCCAACCCCCCACCCCTTGCCCTTTTAAGCTTAGATTTTTTTTTTTTTATTTTATTTTTAATACACTTGGTTGATTAAAATTGTCAAGGGCCTGGACTTTGATTAGTGAAAAATGCCAAATAACCAATGAATACTGGAAATTTGTACACGTTCCTAGAATTGATGCATGTGAAAGTGGATATTAGGATGTTTTATGTATGCCTGTAGTAGGCATTTTTATGCATTTTAATAATCACGTTTGATTCATATGTAAATATATTCTCTGTATTCATTAGTCTGTTGCTGTGCTTGAGTGAAAGGTTTTGTGTTACAGTGGAGGGGCAAAAAACCCGAAAGGAGCTTTCATTTTGAATGAAAAGTAATGTGTTTTTTTTTTTTTTTTTGGTTTTGTTCCATTTAGTTAATGAGGATCAAACTGTTTGCTTCTTGTCTTAGATGAAATAAACTGGCCAGAGGGAGAAGAAGCTCCACCAGCTGATGCTCAGGAGCTGATCGCCCTACTGCTCAGACAGAACCCTCTGGAGCGCCTCGGAACTGGTAAGGGTACAAAATACTTGTAATAATTCTTGCCAAGACCAAAAAGTGAGTAAAAATTGCTTTTGGAAAGTAAATAAAATGTCTAATTGGCCTTTAAGGTATTTTAGGTTTTTAAGTAATGCATGGTTAAAATGCAATGTAAAAACATACATGCATTCCATGTAAAAGAAAATGAATAAAGAAATTGAATCGATTCTTGGGGTCACGAGTCGAGATTATGCATAATTTACTGTTAATACTATGGTAAGTACATGTAACATTGTTACATGTACTGAGTGAAATATTATATGTAACAAGGACACTGTAAAATAAAGTGTTACCCATTTTATATATGCAAAGTAGACATAGTAAGAGAATGTACTGGCTGTTGCTTTATCGTATCATGCCTGTTTAGGACATTATATGGCTGTCGGGTTTTTCTGAAATTTTGGATGTGTGTCTTTAAGCAGGAGGGGCATATGAGGTCAAGCACCACCAGTTCTTTCACAGTCTGGACTGGAACAGCCTACTGAGGCAGAAGGCAGAGTTTATCCCCCAGCTGGAGTCTGAGGATGACACTAGCTACTTTGACAGTGAGTGACAGCAGGAGTGAAGTCATTGTCCTTCATGGTCTATGCAGGCAGAGCAGGGCTGAGAGCCAGTGTCCATGTCTGTTTTTTATGTCTTAAGGGAGGATCAGATGTTCCCAGACTGATTAGTCACATATTAGTAAAGCACAGTTGGTTGGTGATATGATTCTTGGTCATTTGTTTGGAGAAATTTCAATAATTTGCTCTAGCTAAGTGCTTTCATGTTACAAAATAAATATAGATTTATGTAAAAATACTGTTTCGTCTCCTTCAGAAGTTTGTGCATTGTATCATTCATGACCAAGCTTGGTGACAGAATGTTTCAGTAAACTCAATACTTTAAAATGTATAATGGACTCTTAAAATAACTGACATGACATCACAACGCAATGTGACACATTTTCCTTCAATCGCAGCGCGATCGGATAGGTACCATCACTTAGAAACTGAGGAGGAGGAGGAAGATACCAATGATGAAGATTTCAATGTGGAACTGCGACAGTTTTCCTCATCTTCACACCGATTCTCCAAAGTGAGTTGTGTCTCTCTCTCTCTTTCCTCACATACAGTACACTTGTTACATACATGCAGTGCAGAATGACTCAGATGAGAGTCCTGTTCAGTGGATGAATTATACGTTTGTATTTTGCAAGTTTTAATAAAGACTTCTAACACTATGACCAATACTGTCTCTGAGATAAAACTCAGCTCATAGATTTACATACATTTGCTTTTGATATAGGGATATATTTTTGTAGGTCAGGGAACAATAGCACACACAACAAATACTTGTGCACATACTTATTCTCAGGCATGCAGGTCTTTGGTGCATTGCAGTATGAGTTGCTTCCAGAAACTATCCTGCTTGCAATGCTTGCAGTGAAGATATCTGGTGAAGGCTCTGTTTTATATTGTTAGACCAGTGGTTCTCAACAGTGGTTTTCAAAAAAAAAAAAAAAAAAAAATTGGATTACTTGATTCTCTCTGTTTTTAGCATTTGTATTAATATAATTCAATTTATAATTAAATTATACAATTATATTACTAATAATACAATATATATATACTATATATATATATATATATATATATACATATATATATATATATATATATATATATATATATATATATATATATATATATATATATATATATATATATATATATATATATATATATATATATATATATATATATATATATATATATATATATATATATATATATATATATATATATATATATATATATATATATATATATATATATATATATATATATATATATATATATACATACTCTCACCTAAAGGATTATTAGGAACACCTGTTCAATTTCTCATTTCAATTATCTAATCAACCAATCACATGGCAGTTGCTTCAATGCATTTAGGGGTGTGGTCCTGGTCAAGACAATCTCCAGAACTCTGAACCCTGAATGGTGTGGGGGATGTTTTCTTGGCACACTTTAGGCCCCTTAGTGCCAATTGGGCATATTTTAAATGCCACGGCCTACCTGAGCATTGTTTCTGACCATGTGCATCCCTTTATGACCACCATGTACCCATTCTCTGATGGCTACTTCCAGCAGGATAATGCACCATGTCACAAAGCTCGAATCATTTCAAATTGGTTTCTTGAACATGACAATGAGTTCACTGTACTAAAATGGCCCCCACAGTCACCAGATCTCAACCCAATAGAGCATCTTTGGGATGTGGTGGAACGGGAGCTTCGTGCCCTGGATGTGCATCCCACAAATCTCCATCAACTGCAAGATGCTATCCTATCAATATGGGCCAACATTTCTAAAGAATGCTTTCAGCACCTTGTTGAATCAATGGCACGTAGAATTAAGGCATTTCTGAAGGTGAAAGGGGGTCAAACACAGTATTAGTATGGTGTTCCTAATAATCCTTTAGGTGTGTGTGTGTGTGTGTGTGTGTGTGTGTGTGTGTGTGTGTGTGTGTGTGTGTGTGTGTATGTATGTATATGTGTGTGTATTTATTTATTTATTTGAATAATTGTAATTTATCCTCCCTTAGAAGTTTGCTGAGGCCCTAGTCAGTGGACCCCCCTCCCCCCATTAAGAACCACTGTATTAGACAGATTTTAAATAGTGAGATGGTTTTTGAAATGTAAAATTATTTAAATTTTATATGAACATTCTTTGTTATGCATTGCAGGCGGCTGATTGCATTTGATAATTAGGGGTGATTGGTGATCGCCATTTTATTAAATGTTTTGTACTAATTTCATACAATGTGATTCGTATGAAAACTTATGATTTGTATAAAAAAAAAAAATTAAAAAAGCATGAAGCTGCATCTCTCGACTTACCTCAACCCAAACATAACCCAAAATTGGGACATAAGAAGGTCAGACAAAATTTTATTGTTCAAATGTATATGAATTTGCCACCAATTTGGCTTGGGATAGTAGTGACCCAAAACAACCTAAGGACAACCTAGCAGTAACCTAGAAACCAATAGAGACATTTTGAGTTACCTTTCACATTTCTGTGCTTCAGCATTAATTGTCTCATTCTCATGGTTGTAATGGAGTTTATTGATGCATATAAATTCTGTTTGTTTGTCTCTGTGTGGTAGGTGTACAGTAGTCTGGATCTATCTCGAGGACAGCTGGAGGAGAAAGGAGAACAGACAGAGAAGACAACAGACAGTCCTCTCACTGTTGACTCACTGAGCTGGACTCCAGACTTCACTGAGATGTATGTTACCCACAAACCCTTTCCATTAAAAGGCTCAGATCCAGTGTGAAAATTAAGACCTCATCATAGAATAAATGCACCTATACTCACATGCCACTTGCCAACATCTTTTAGAAAATATTTAATTTTCAATAAATGATTTTTGACATTAGCATTTACTATGCAACAAACCAGCTACCATGTTCCTAAAACCACCTTAAGTTTGTAGAACCTGATTTTTCCAGGTGGATCATATAATTTTCTTTTTTTTTCTTGTTTCTCTTCTTCAGCCCCTCTCTCTCTCATTCTTCTGACACTGAGAGCACCAGCTTGAGCAGATGCTCTGGTCTTCTCCCTAAGTTTGCCATCTCAGCAGAAGTGGAGGATGGTGAGGGCTCCCTGTCTCTGGAAGACCCCAGTAAAGTGACCTTCAGTATTGGGGAGTTGCCTCAGGATGAGCCTGATCCTACCACGCCTTGTAGCACCATCAGTAACTCCACCCTCTCAGGTACAGTGCTGATTTGCGCCACAAAAATGTTCAGTTTCACTTTATTTCGATGGTCCATTTTAGACATTCTACTTACTTAAGTAACTTTGCAACTACATGTCAATTAACTCTCATTAGAGTTTTAGCAGACTATAGCGGACTGTTAGGTGTTAGGGCTTGGGTAAGTAGAATAAGTTGGCATGTACTTGTAAAGTAGTCAATAGATCTGTTTTGGGATAATCAAAATAAAATGTTAGCAGATATTAAGTAGACAGTCTACTAATACTCTAATGACTGGTAGTTGACATGTAGTTTCAAAGTTACTTCGTAAAATGTCTAAAGTGGACCATCAAAATAATGTTACTAAATATTCAATTTTGTCTGTGGTCTCAAGAGACTCCAGGTAAAAATGAAAATTATTATATGCAATTAATTTTCACTTGATTGCTGTACATACTGTAAGCAGTGGACTTGCTGTGGTGCAGTTGACCGCCATTTGACCTGAAGTTATATGATTTGTTTGTGATTAGGTCAAAGGAACATTAAAAACAATTTAAAGGGAAATAATAAGTAAATTGTAATACAATTACTACACTTTTTTCACGACAATGATGAACTAAAAAAAATATTTTTCCCCTATTGCGTTTTTTGCGTACGGACCACAATGTTATCAAAATGATCCCCGCTCACACGGATCCACTTAAAAAAAGAAGCTGTATTATGCATGTCAGGCCAGTAGTTGGCGATGTCACTTTAAAGGTAGGGACACACCAAACCAATGGTAAAGAGCACTGATGAAAGCTGACTGTGTTGTCGCCTTGTCACCTTCGTCTGAGAAAAATTAGCATTTGAACACACTGAGAACTACAGCCGACTGTCAGCTATCAAGCGCGTTTCTGCACCTGCGTGTAAATGAGACAACACTCTGCAGATATATTCATATATATTCGTCATTCAAAAAGGGAAACTGACACTGCAGGCTGCAGATACACAAACACTAAACAAAACACT
This sequence comes from Paracanthobrama guichenoti, assembly GCA_018749465.1. Taxonomy (NCBI): domain Eukaryota; kingdom Metazoa; phylum Chordata; class Actinopteri; order Cypriniformes; family Gobionidae; genus Paracanthobrama; species Paracanthobrama guichenoti. The sequence continues at coordinate 40,319,598 of CM031947.1, forward strand.
CACAACAGCCGTCTACCTGAACCATTTTAACTTATTTACTCGCTGTTTTGCAGTTATTCTCATGCACCGACTCCTTCCTAAGCTAAACAGCCAATCAGAGTTCTCTCTCTCACCGACGGCCCGACGCCGATTCTACATGTTGAATCGGCCCCCCAAAAAACCCAATGCCATCCGACTAGAGCCAACGGTGCGGAACACACCGAAAAAACAAAACAAACTCTCAAAAACGGTCCAACTTGGTGTGTCACCCGGGCTTAAGAAACACTAAGCGCCTATAGACTGAACACATATGTATGCGCGTGACATCTCCATTTTCACAAATTCATATTTTTGTAGTTTACATCAATACAATAACGGTATCGTTCTCAAAAAAAAGTGCACTTTGAAACCCGTTTTCAAATATTTGCGTCTTCTGGCTCCAAAACTACGTTGTTGTGTAAATGAAATTGAGCACCGATTCAGTGTAGGCCTACTTTTACGTATTATACATTTTATTTTATTAGCAAATATCAATAAAATTGGCAAACTCAATGGGAATGCTCTGGAAATAGTGTCTGGTCAGTTTAGTGCATTTCTCTACTTAATCTTTTTTTTTTTCTCCCCTGAGTAGGCAGTTTCTCCGAGCACCTGGATCAGGTGCCGTCCCGGGGAGATGGAGGGGAGAGTCTGGACAACTCCTGTAAGCCCTCCTCAGACACCGGCTCCTTTCTGACTGCTCCCAAACCTGAGACTACAGACAAGCAGTGTGCAGTCAACAAAGTGCCAAAATCAGTATCTACCAGTGCCCTGTCACTCATGATCCCTGGAGGTGAGTGCATGTGTGTGCTGGAAGAACATGTTGTGTTGATGTGTATGTGATCGAGCCTGCTGAGGTGCCTTTGCATGTGTGGCCAAGTGTTATTGTCCATGTCAGGGGTTCCCAAACTTCTTGTCATCTTATTGTTTTATTTCCTACTTACTTACCTTATTACCTTATACTTACCTTATTTTGTGTACAATAACTACATGAGAAAGTAATGTTTTAACCTGTACATTAAATTATTATTTGAATTTAAATATAAATGGTGTAATAAAAGATTTAGGCTTTTTTTGGTTCCTAATTTTTACACCTCTAAACAATTTAAATGACCTGCAGATAAGTGATGAGCTTACAGCATTTGAAAAGCACACTTTCTCCTACACATTCATATACATTGTTAAAAAGTTAGTAAGCAAGGATTTGTTAGATTTATCAAAAATGACCGTAAAGAATTGTACACTTACAAAAATTTCTATTTCAAATAAATAATGTTCTTTAAATTCTGAAAAAAGGAAAATGTGTCAATTATTTTCTGAAAGAAATTATTCTTGAGCACCAAATCAGCATATTAAAATGATTTCTGAAGGCTCATGTGATACTGAAGACATGACTAATGGCTGTATTAAAATAGAAAACGGTTCTTTTAAATTGGAATAATTTTTCATAAAATATATTTTTTTTTTACTTTATTTTTGATGCAGCCATGGTAAAAAACTTGAGCTTCTTTCAAAAACATTTAATAAATCTTACAAACCCCAAGCTTTTGAACAGTAGTGTAAAGGTTACCTTAACATCGTATTGAATAAAAATTAATTTTATCTATGTGCTGCATATTATGCTAATGTATACTAAAGTTAAGTAAACAAATCCACTGTTCAGTCTTCAATAAAAGTAAGGTGGTTACTTGCTTATGTACAGTGCCAGTCTATTGATTTATTAATATATGATTTGACCTATCTTCTTGTTTCCCCAGATGTTTTTGGTGTGTCACCATTAGCAAGCCCCATTTCTCCATACTCACTGTCATCAGATCCATCCTCTAGAGACTCTTCCCCCAGCCGAGATTCCTCACTTAGCGGTGTCAGCAGTCGTCAGCCAATCATTATCCACAGTTCAGGAAAGAAGTTTGGCTTCACTCTGCGAGCAATTCGGGTCTATGCCTGTGACAGTGATGTTTATACGGTTTATCACATGGTCTGGGTAAGTGTGGGTGAGCTGTCCAGTACATCACGATAAAAGCCAAACAGCTGACAAAACGTATTCTTACTTGTTGAGGTCATGGCTGGTTAAGGCAAAAGTAAATCAAAATGGAATAGATTTTTACACATAGTTAAGACATTTATGAAAGCTTTTGATCTGTGTAAGATTTTTGTTGTTGTTGTTGTTTGGTTTGTTTGGGAATAGAATGTAGAGGATGGTGGTCCTGCTCACAAGGCTGGTCTTAAGGCTGGAGACCTGATCACTCATGTGAATGGGGAAACGGTTCACGGGCTGCTTCACACTGAGGTGGTGGAACTACTGCTGAAGGTGCGAAAACAAACTGATGTTAAATCCACAACACTACTTTCACTGCTTGTTTTTCATTTTGTGTTAACAGTATTCCTGTAAGTGAAACTTGCATGTACTTTCAGAGTGGAAGTAAAGTTGCTATATCCACAACCCCTTTTGAAAACACTTCTATCAAAACTGGTCCAGCTCGAAGAAATAGTTACAGAAGCAAAATGGTGAGAAGAACCAAGAAACCCAAGAAAGAGAAAACACACAAGAAAGGTAAGAAAACAGGAATATCACTATTCTTGTCTATTTTAGGTTTTACAATTGTCTGTTTACATAACCACAGAAATTTAGATAAGTTACGTACACCTAAGTAGCAAGATCCCACCCACTGCCACTAGATGTAGCTGTTGTTGCAATATTTTTGTAATGTACACTCATTGACTGTGCTTAGAATGGAGAATTAGTGTACTACTGCATACAATGCAGTATATATACTGTACATTGTCTAATAGTTTCATGGTATTTTTTTAAACCGTAGGCAGTATGTAATTAGTCATTTCAGTTGTTTATCAGATGTTATGTTAAAAAATATTGTCTATTGTCATATGACCTTAATATTGGCAATTGTATTTCTGTTGCATTCTTCTTGTAATTTTTTTTTATTCCTTTGTTGTTGATTTTGAATTTGTTTTTTTGTTTTTGTTTTTAAACTTGCGTTGCGTTAAGAAATATAGTGTGTGCTTTCAATATATCCTGTTCATTCTTACAAATTATATGCATATTGTTTGCTGCAAAAGTAATATGAGTAGTATGGTCACTGAATGAGTACTATGTCATTCTGAATATTCCAATTGTTTTTTCAGTCACACTTTTTCCCTCTCCAGGCGGCGCTCTGTATTCAAACGCTTTGCCATGCAGCCCTCTCCACTTTTACACACCAGTCGCAGTTTCTCCTCGCTGAACCGCTCTCTATCTTCTGGAGAAAGTCTGCCTGGATCTCCCACACACAGCCTCTCGCCACGCTCCCCCACAGCTGCCTTTCGCCCAGCACCTGACTTCAGCCAGTCAGGTTTGTGTCTTACATTACCTGGACAGTGTTTCTGATAAAAGAACATATTTTAATCATGTTTCATGTCACATGTCAATGGAGGTAAATATTTGCTGCTTTAGTGCTCTGTGCATTTCCTGTTCAGTTCAATGTGGAATTAAATCTGAATCTGAGTAATTTTTAAAAAGAATGTTGCCACTGTATATCTTCATATGTTAGCTTTCCATTCTTTGTTGTAGGTGGAACTTCATCACAGAGTAGCTCCCCCAGTTCCAGTGCACCTAACTCACCTGCAGGCTCTGGCCACATCCGACCCAGCACTCTGCATGGCCTGGGCCCCAAACTACCTGGACGGCTCCGTCAGGGCCGACGTAAATCAGCAGGGAGTATTCCCCTCTCACCATTAGCTCGCACACCCTCCCCTACTCCTCAGCCTCAGCCAACTTCTCCTCAGCGGTCCCCATCTCCCTTGCTGACTCACACTGTGGGAAACTCCAAAACTTCTCAAGCCTTCCCTACCAAAATGCACTCACCCCCCACTATTGTACGCCATATGGTGCGACCGAAAAGTGCAGAGCCTCCTCGGTCCCCACTCCTGAAGCGAGTCCAATCAGAGGAAAAACTCTCCCCTTCTTACGCTGGTGACAAAAAACATTTATGCACCCGAAAGCACAGTTTGGAGGTCACCCAAGAGGAGTCTCAAGGGGAGGCCTCATCTAGAGGGGAGTATAGCCCATCATGCATAGAGGAGAGCACTTCTTGTGAGCCACCCACTATTACTCGGGTGAGGCCAGCCGAGCAGGGTTGCCTAAAGCGGGCTGTCACTCGCAAAGTTGGCCGACAGGAGTCAGTAGAGGAGCTAGATAGGGAGAAGCTGAAGGCCAAAGTGGTGGTGAAGAGGCAGGACTGGGCTGAGAGACGGGAGTCCATGCAAAAACATGACACCATGCAAGATGTGGAAGGTGCTGCTGCTGAAGAAAAGGAGTGGGGAGTCCTAACACGTCCCACTGCGAGAACCCAGGTTTCCGAATCTGGATCCTTGGATAAGTCTACAAATGCTACTTTAAAGGATGTCCTATACAAAAAACTAAACCCAAGAGTCTGTGAGAGCATAGCAGAGTCTGTTACCAGTGGGGACTGTGTATCACTTTTAAGTGAAAATGTGAGGTCACCTTCATGTCAATCAGAGCGACAAATGTCTTGGTCAATGAAGGAAGGTAATAAACCAGAGAGGTTAGATTTCAAAGCCTCCAACATGGAGTTTGCTAGGAAGAGGCAGTCCTTTGAGGAGAGGGAGGAATCCTTGTGTCGAATATCCTCTGGTGTTCATGAAAGCATCCATTTCAACACCACCAGGTCCAAAAGTCTTCAGCTGGATTCTGCATTGGCTTTAGAACATGTTAAAGGGGGCATGTGCAATATCCATGGAACTTCGGAAACATTGGCTCCTAAGCTTTTTAGTGGGAGAGGGGAGAGTGCAGTAGAAAAACTTCAAATGATCGCAGCTTCTGATGGCCCTATCAGGAAGACCTCCTCAGAGTACAAATTGGAGGGACGGCTTGTTTCCTCTTTAAAGCCACTAGAGGGCACCTTGGACATTGGTCTACTTTCTGGACCTCGTGTATCCAAGACTGACACATGTCTTTCCAAAATGGTAGAAAGTGTTGTATTAGCTGAGGATCTATGTGTAAAACAGCCAATTCAACAGAAAACTACAGAAAAACAGAAAGGTCCACAGACAGGGATGCCCGGGATACTTAACCATAAAGACAGTGTGTATTTGAGCAGTAAAACCAATACAAAAGAAGAGTCCATTTCCAATAAGGACTGTACAATAAATCCAGCTTGCAATGAGGCCCTGTACGATAGAAATAAGGTTAATGATGGAATGAAGTTGCAGATTACAACCAGTAAGCTAGAGTCCATAGACACAAGTGTGAAATCTGAAAGTAGGCTAAAGACAGCTCAGGAGATAAGGGCTGCACGACACAGCACTCACTTTGCATGTGGGAAAACACCCTCCATTAGGGAAGTCAGCAATGAAGACCAGGAAGATGACATGGAAATTATAGAGACCTCTCCAAAGCAAAATGAAACTCAGATACAACCAGTCCTTACTAAAGCCAATGAACCTGACAAGTCCCTAGTGTCTTCTGCTGTTATTGCCCAACTCAACTCTGTCCAGCAAACCCAAGAAGCAAATTCTGGCAAAAATAATAGTGGGCTGAATGAGACACCAACTAGTTTGCCCAGTTCAGCATTGTCTACTGAGAAGGATAGCATAAATAAAGACAAACCAGCCAATACGTACGCTTCAGTGATAAAACTGATCCATCCATTGAAAGACGTTACAGATAACGCAGTTGCAACATTAAGCCCAACCTTGGCTGCATCCAAGTCTCTGATAGATAAAAAGAATAGGGCTGGCAGCACCAAAGACTATTCTGACCTCAATCCAGAGTGTCTTCAAGATTTTAAGGGAAGCACATCATCTACCAGAGTAAAAAGTTTAGACAAAAACATGGAGTCTGCAATCAGAAACAGAACTGATTGTATGCCAACCTCAGCTGCTGACTCGGGGCAGGCTAAACCAGAGAATTATGTCAAAGAAACAAAACCCACCCTGCACAGTCTATCTTTAGCTTCTTCAGTCACAACATCCATTGTGTCTTCTGTCTCAACACTAGCAGATGCACCTGAGGCCCCTATTATTAAAAACGTATTGTCTCCCAAGCCTACCCTTCAAAGAAAAGCCTCTCCATCTACCATTACCGCCCCTCTGAAGACCATGCCTGCTACTGATTCAAAATCCCAGGCCTGTGCAAGCACCACCCCACAAATTTCTGGGTTGGCTGAAGTAAAAACTACCACCATCCAACCTCCACAGTCTGATCAGACATGTGCCAAAATTTCAAGCCCTGTTGGCTTGGCAAATAAACAGACAGCAAATAATTCAGCTCAACTCTCCAAACAAATCTCAGACAGAAAACAAAATTCTGATGTGTCAGTTGGTAGCAGAGAATTCAATGTGCAAACCCATCAGTCTCAACTAGCCTTAAACAAAAAACAACATGCAGACAAAGTAAATCCGGAGGAGGCAAGTAGCCAATTCAATTTAACGGTAAAGGATCGACCAGCATGTGGAGACAGAATGGACTCGAGAGATAAAATAGCCCCTAAAAAGGACTTCAAATGGAGTGTGACTGAAAAGATTACCTGTGCCCCTAACCCTAACTCTTCAGGCAAAGCTGAAGTTTCAAAAAACTGTGAAAAGCAAGAAGCCATCTTCAGAAGCCAAGTAAACATGAATATCACATCAAAGGACACAGGTGCAAGCCCACCAAAAACTAGAAGTTGTGACACTTCAACAAAAGACACTGTGCATGTGCAATCCACAATGAAAACGGAAGAAAAGCAGAAATTCAAAAGTGTTTTGGACATAGACACCCAGAAGGTTGATAAGCAAGTTATGGACATGTCCACGACAGAGACAAGTCCAGCACAGACTGCAATAAAACAGACGTCTGGCACTGCTATATCGAAACAAACACCTTTGAGTTCCAAAAACAAGCCCAGAGTAGACTCTCCACTTGTTACGCAATCTATTGGGAAGGCTGTTGAAGATAAGGTGAAGCAGGACAACAGAGCACAGCTACAGCCCATTGTCAAGGACAACATAGTAAATCAAGAGTCTAAGCTAAGAGAGTCAGTCTTGTCTACACCTAAATCCCAGCCTCAGAAAGAGACCCGCACTGGTTCTCAAGGTGGATCCGTGCCAGTGTTGCCAGTACCAGCTGTTAAAATACATGTGTCTAGTGGGCTTCCTCCTGGTAAGGGCAGTGCTGCTGTAGTTGAAACACTCGGACCTCCCTCAAAGGAACAGGTAAAGTCCAGAATTGACGTTACAAGATCAGAATCTCTCAAGGGCTCCAGCACAAGTGATTCCGTAGGAAAGACTACGACTGCTATATCTAGTCCTGACCCTAAACATGTCGCCAGTGAATCAAAGGTGTCTGACAAACAGATTTCATCCAACCGAAAAGACCAAATAGAAAAGAAGAGAAAGGAACCCACTCAAGATACATCGTCAGCACCCAAAAATAACCGTAAAGACTCATCAAGAGGCATGCCTTTGGCAAAGGATAGTACTAGTCTTGAAAAAGATTCAGTCCGTTCTAAACAAACAAAGGATCCGCTACGTGGTTTAACTTGTAAAAAGTGATGTATTGTAGTTGCCAACCATATTACATTTTAAAAGGACTGAGGATGTAAACTTCATTTTTGTCTATATGTAATAACTTTAAGCCTTCCTATCTGAGGACCGGTGAAGCTGTTACTTTGGGTTTTCATGAGAAACCAGAGAAATTAATTTGTTTGTTTTGTGATCTATAATGCTTTGTTAATATTATGTCAAAAAAAAAAAAAGTGTAGTCTAAACGTTAACATGTTTTGCTGCTGATTTGTGGTCACGTTTTAGATCTTGCAAAAGCGCCAAAAGTAGACATTGTATTGTGTTGCGGTGTGATGTAACGAGTGGCGTGTGCAATAACTGTGGAGACGGAGTGTAGATGCCTTTTTTAAGGCTTAAATGAACTGTGCCAATTATGGAGTATAATTATACCAAACAAAAAGCACCTCAAATTTAGAGCTGAAGGTGCATGTTAACTGACTGTGTTTAAAAAAAAAAAAAAAAAAAAAAAAAAAAAAAAGACTTTGCGGTCATTCAAGCTAGCGTTATGTATTTTACTGGTTTTTGATGCATTTAAAAACCACTAGGAAAGTATATGTAGCAATGGTGCTATTAATATGGCTTACACTCTGCAAGTAGAACAGATCACTACAATTTATTTTCTGTTTTTTGTCTTTTCTTTTTTTTTGACCTTATCAGCAAAGTTTTGTTTTGGGTAGTGGTGCACAGAGGGAATGCACTTTGTCCTGTGCTTCTCACCTGGAACTATTTTATATTGGAATCATCTTATGGTTCTGGAATCGTAGTGGAAGGGGCCTTAGAGTTTTTTGGGGGAATATGACTTGCTGTTCTTAGCAGGTCATGGCAAAATTCACATTCCTTTCCCATGCATTTCTACGGATTAATTTTTATGCAATATATTGTAAATACGGCAGCATTAATTGTACAGAGGGATTGGTTGAAAATGAGTGTTGTATGTTTTATATGTATATATTTTGCTATGTCATATGTTTGTATACTGTATTCAATGTTAGTCGCTAGTGATGTCATCTGCTCAGTAACTGCGCTGATATAGAGTCTAAACTAGCAGAATAATCATAGTCTCACTCTGAAATTAAATGTACTTGAAGTTTCACTGAGGTATGTAGGGGTTAACCACATGCATTTTCAGATATGTATTTTAAGTGATGCAGCAGAGTTGTTCTCTAAATGTTTGTACTTGGGAATCATGCATTTGCATTAAAACAGGGACAAGGCAGATGTAGAACATTATATAAAAGGCAAGTTTCAGAAACTGAAGGATTACCCCATGATTAAGGTTTGCTACTGTGTAGATTTATATACAATCTGTTTTTCAAAAAAAAAGAAAAATATCAAGCTTTTAGGCCTAACGTTTCCCATTTGGCATACAAGAACATGATGTACTTCCCCTGGTTTGGTTAAAGGGATGGTTATACAGGGATGTGCTTTAGCAACATGACATTGTGGTATGCCAGGGCTTGTGGTAAAAGTCAGGAGTTTGCTCATTCTTCATGTCCAATCAGTTTCTAACATATTCATATGCAAAGTACAACACTTATAAATGACGATTATGTAATACTGTTCTAAAATGCATTTGTGCTATTAACATCTCTAGTCATGCAGTAGGACTGATAAGTGCTTTTACTGCACTTTTTACCTTCGAGACCTTTCAAAGCTCTCTTTCCTTTTTCCTCGTTCCCAAACATTTAAAAGCATATTTGTCATTTGTTGTGCTTGATTTGATCTTTAGGCAGTTGCATAGTGACCACTGAAGGTTAGCATCAGAACAGGAGTGGGGGAATCGTGTTTTTTGATATTTGGTCTTAACTTTAAACCTGCTATAGCTCTACTGGTATGTATACATCACGTACCGACTTAAAGCAAAGGAACTCTATATCTAGGTTCATTTCAGTATACTTATATTGTGAAACATCTAGGCTATATTACAGTATGATATTGAAGTATTTGCTATTAATGTTTTATGTAAACTGAGCATATGAGCTGGACACACAAATGTGCATAATTACCTAAATAACAGAATACACCATGTAAAAAGTAGCCAATTCAAAGTTGATTGTATAGATTTTAAACCATATTAGCACACAAGTTTCTGTTCCTCACAGACTTCACAAATGTAGTGTAGGAGGTCTGAGGAGATACAAGGCACCTTAAGATAAAAAAAAAAAAAAAAACCCACAACACTTATTGGGATTTTGAGGGCAACATATTAACTTTAATGATAATATTTGAATGTTTTATAGGACATATGCATTGTCTGTTCTCAAATATCAATAATATTGCCATGAATTAACCCCAGACATTTATTGCGTTTGTATTTCTTTTCTTTATCCCTCTTCCTTTTCCGACAATTAATGTTTGAATCCTTAAAGAAGCACATTAAATGCTTGTTTACAACTACTTCATGGATGTATATTTTGTACGTTTGTGTTATTTGCCAAATTAATGTGCTTTGTCACAGGCAGTTACGCTGTGATCGACGTGTGTGTGTGTGCGTGTGTGAGTTCCTCTTAGCGGACACTTGCTGTTGAAGAACGTCTGTGTGGTAGCCTAATTGTTTGTTGTCTTTCCAGTTCAGTATGTTCTTGCTTGTTTCCTGGAGTTTTCTTTCCTCTCTGTGTGTGAAAACAGTGTTTATGTAGATGACTCTGCTTATCATTGTCTTTTAGGATCTGTGCAATAAGAGATGTGGTTTTGAGTTTTGTACATCACCCACAGAAAGCTCTATGGATGTCATAGATGTTGTATACTATAGAAATATTTATACTTCTAAAGTTGTATAATACTGAAAATAAAAAGGCATGTCAAAATTACTTTTATTGTATTTCATTGTCCTTTTGCTTTAAAATTACTTTAAACATCTCAAACAGAATAATCAAGGAAGAAGTTAGTGAGACTGAAAAGGGACATTAGTCCTGTATATGTTATTTAAAAGTACATGTAATAACAATAAAAAACTTTTTAAGGATTTTACAGTCGATAGCCAACTTTAATCTCTAACTTAAAGCAAACATTAATGTCGTTTTTGAGTAGTCTGCAATTGCAAACAAACTAAATTTACAGCTGTGTGTATCTTGAATAACTTCTAATTCTCTTGACAAGGCAGAAAACCGCAAATGCAATTATAATCACGACTAGAATTATAACGAATACAAGTACACCAACAGGGAATTCACATTGAAGTTTAGCATCAATAATCCTTGTTCCTGTAGCATTACAAACTGTCTCCATTAAGTGTTTTACTTTGTTTGTGTTTTTCTTAACCCAGTTGATGAACTGAAAGTTGCTACAGTTGCATACTAGGGGATTGTAGCTCAGGTCAACAGTACTTCCTTTTCCCAAATTCTTAATACTCTCAACATCCACTGTCCCAATGGCATTACTGGCAAAGTTAAGTTGGATAGAAAACAGGGAGTAAAATCCAGAGGTGCTCAGTTTGACAAGCTTGTTTTCACTCAGGTCTACTTGCCTGAGATGTGTGAGACCTTTAAACAAGTTCTCTCCAAAGGCAGTTATTTTACATGAAGACAGAATGAGGATTTCCAAAAGAGAGACATATTTGAAGAGCTCTGTCTGGGCGAGAACCCCTCCTTGAATGGGGTTCCCCTTCAAATTGAGGAGTTGCAAGGTTTTCAAGCCTTTGAAGATGTGCATATTTGTCAGATTTGTATTTGACCAGGAAAGATTTAGAGTTCGGAGACTCTGTAGATTGCTGAATGGTGAGCTGTTGTTCAGTGTGTAGAGTGAATGGCTGAAGTCCAGGTGCTCCAGCTGTGGAGTCGCACTAAAAGGCTGTGAACTCCAGAACGTTGGCAAGCTATAGCTGAGATTGAGGAGCTTCAGTTCACCCAGACCAAACAGCTGGTCGTTACAACAAGGTCCTCTGTGGTTTACTGAACTAAGACTGAGATCCAGCTCCTCTAGGACTCTGAGACTTTCCAAGCATCTATTGCTGAAATTGAGGTGTTTTGAATTCCCGCTCACGGACAAGTGTGTAAGCATGGGATAGTTTCTGGTGTTGATGTGGCAAACATCTGAAAATCTGTTCTCATCTAGTACCAGATGGGACAAGGTGGACAGGCCAGTCATGTTAAAGGGCAATGAATCCAGATGGGCTCTGGTAAGGTCAAGCTTTTTAAGCCCTTCAAGGCAATGAAACGTGGAATTATTTAGGTCTAAGAAATGCTGAAGCTGAAAATCTAGGTCAGTAACGAGGATCTTGCAGAAAGATTGTAGAGCAGCTGATGGTATGTACACATTTGGATCGGTTTCATACAATCCCAGCTTCAGTCTGTTGGTTTTAATACCTTCAAGCCCTTTCAGTAGGGACGAGAAGTCAATTTTGCTGAAGCAGCCACTGAAATCAAGACTATTCAAGGTCAGTGACTGAAAAGCACCTGGTTGTATATAGACTAAATCGTTTCCTTTGAAGCTGATGCTCATCCCGGCCATGTTGTGGATTGGTTCCAAGTCAGTTAGAGTTATCTGTTCAATAGAGTTCATATCCAGCTGCAGGCTGTTTAATTTTTGCCAGTGGAAACTGCTTAGTCCATCTAATGAGCGAATGTCACTTCCCCCAAGGTCCAGAACCTCCAAATATGCAAGATTATCTGATGGGATGTCTGATAGGCTTTTGATTTTTGACTGAGCTAGGCTGAGATATTTCAATGCTAGTGGTCCAGAAAAAGCTCTACTTGTGATGAACACAAGTGGGTTTCCGATTAGGATTAGGACTTCCAAGTCAGGCTGATTTTTAAAAATGTCTTCATACATGAAAGTGATGCCACACCTGTAAGTTATAAGGTTTGAGTGTAAGAAGAAGAAACATTAGATTCTCTGATACACGGTTTTACAAACTAAACTTGAAAGAAAACTTTGCTCACCTTGTCAGCTCTAACGAATGCAAGTTATTTAGCCTCTGAAAAGTGAAGTTGTATAGGGCGGGCAGGTAGTTGAAGCTAAATTTCAAAATTTTGACAGAATTTGGTACCTCGTCGGGAATTAATCGTAGGTCCATATCACTACAGTCATAGCCATTAACTATCTAAAAAGAAAGTACAAGTGTTACATTAAACAGTAAAACATAAGACAAGATAAAACTTGACATTAACATTCATTCATGCTTCACTTTTGTCCATCATGTTGAAAATAATGCAAAATAAACGACCATAAATGTACCTGTTGACACTGTCTCCTAACCCATGGTGTTGCTTCATTATAGGTTAAAAAGTGAAACAGATTAGTGTAACATAACATGTAGAAAACAAAATTCCTCTCCATGGTGTACAGGACAGAAAAGAACAATATCTCCTCTTCAATCAAATATATAGATAAAAGAGAACTATTGTAAAACAATTGTTCCCTTCGGTAATAACTTCCTATATTCAGCAAACTTCCTTCTTCATTCTAGTTCCTCAAATGTTGTGGCTGGGGCTAAGTTCGGCTGGCATCCAAGCTACAAACTTCCCATCTCAACAATGGCTTTCTGTATGGTTATAGGAAAACATAATTACATTGTTGCTGAAGTTCAGAAAGAAACATTTTTTTTTTTTTTTAATGGTATTAATTGGTATTTAGGACCTGATCAAAATATAAGTAGAAGAGGGTTTGCCTATATTTGTCTGGAAGGTTGTTGAACTGTTGAATACACAGGTAGGTTCAGTCAGTTTAATCAGAATCAGAAAGAGTTGTATTGCCAAAAGTGCATAACAGACTCGTTGACTCCTGGAGAAGGAAGTCTCTCTGTCTCTCTCTCTCTCTCTCTCTCTCTCTCTCTCTCTCTCTCTCTCTCTCTCTCTCTCTCTCTCTCTCTCTCTCTCTCTCTCTCTCTCTCTCTCTCTCTCTCTCTCTCTCTCTCTCTCTCTCAGTTTTCTCTCTCTCTCTCTCTCTCTCTCTCTCGTTTTCTCTCTCTCTCTCTCTCTCTCTCAGTTTTCTCTCTCTCTCTCTCTCGGTTTTCTCTCTGGTCCTGAGACATGGTGGTGCCCAGGAACCTGAATGACTCCACTGCTTCCACATTTCTCTTGAAGTCTATCAGCTCCAGGTTATGACTGTACCAGACTGCCAGTTGTTCGACCTCCTCTCTGTATGCAGACTCATCACCGTTGTATATGAGGCAGATGACAGTGGTGTTATCTGAAAAATTTAAAAGCTTAACAGATGGGTCTTTTTAATTTGGGTAGAGGGAGAAAATCAGTGGGGAGAGGACAGAACCCAGAGGAGCACCTGTGAGGGTCCTGGATGTGAATTTCCTCAGTCTCAAGCTGCTGCCTATCTGTCAGTTAATCGCTGTTCAAAATGAATGCACCTCCTTAACTCGCACACACTGAGACAAGTGTAACTTGTTGTCAATACTAAAATAAAGCACTGATATTTCTAAGCCACAAATTTTACAAAGGAAGTTGTAAAAACAAACTAGTTGTGCATAAGAATTTTCTAAAACAGGCAAAAATGCATCATATGGATCAGGCTTATACAGCACATAGATAAATATAATATTAGGCTATATATGACTGTTTTTAGTGCATATATAATAATAAATATATATATTTGCACTGAAAACTGTCAATTCATTGTGCCCCATGTTATGAATCCTTGCAATAGAAACAATCCTCCAGTAGGGGGCGTTATTTTGCTGTCTTTGCAGTCTTCTGTAATAGGGTGAAAAATTGTGATGTTGGCAGTTATGCAACCCTTACATCCAATTGAGAGATAAAGGCGACACTCGTTATAATGTACGTATAAATAGAAATAAATCTTTTTCAGATTATAGTGTCTCAGTGGAGCCAGAGGATTACGGTTTTCAAATCCAAATGTTAATACACAAGACATGACAGATAGGATTTAATGACTTCCTGTATAGTCTGGACCACCAATTGGTTTAATGGATTTGTATTGATATATGCATTATATAATTATAATGTTTAGACAATCCATGGCTTTATGGGATATCTTCACATATCTAATTTATATAATTGCTAATTTTTCTAAATGCATGTACTTTTTCATCTCCATTACTGGTTTGCAAAAGGTTTACTTGGTTGAATGTTTCCCATACCAGCAATATTGTGGATAGTCACTGCAAAAGTAAAGCTTGAATATGTCAGATGTCAAGTTACTAAGGAAGGAAGCTGAAAAAAGTCCCAAAAATCTGCATTATGACATTTGACTCATAAATCACTTGGTCAGTATACATGGCGGGTTTCAGCAAAAGTGATGATTTTGAAAATAATTCCCAAGAAACTTTTGTTTTGTGTCACATTAACTGATTTCACGTACTGGGCAAAATAGGTTTTACCAGGCATGTGTGAGTAAAACCTCATGAAGAAAAAAATACCTTACAACATTATTTCCACCGAATGAATGGACGTTCCTGTCTTTCAAAAGAAATTTAAACAAAATGATCAAAACATTCTGAAAGCAATGTACATATTTCAAAGATCGTTCAGTAGCATTTAATGAATTAACTGCAACATTTTGATGGAATCTGTAACCACATAGTCTTAAAAAATTCACAAATAATAATAATTATTACTATTACTATTATTATTATTATTATAATGCACATCTTTTTGCTTTGGTGGATGAAGCAGCAATTTGCTCAAAGTCATTGTATTGCACATTTAATACACTTGTCACCCCTCCTTTTTAATTCTTGAATTAATGCTGCCAGTAATAAAGGATTAGAAATAGAGAAAATCTGCCACGGCTGCATGCTAAAATCACACCCCCGCGTCGTGACACAGAAACAAAATTACTGGAGGGCCTATTCCGCCTACCACCCACATCAGCTGTTCTCAGTCGTGATACTGCAGATGCCCTTGTGCCCACTCGCAGATATTACTAAGCAGAAAAAAAATCCTTCCTCCCAAACCATAATCCTCTTAGAGACTTTAATGCCCCCTTCTCTACCTCCCTCTCAAAGTGAGCCTCAATGAAATGGGGCAGAAAACGGCACTGGGTATTTAGGACAGTTGTGGCAACTGTCATAGCTGCGTGAATCAGATGTCTCGTACGAGTGGAGCGGCGCACAAAGAGCAGACAGCAGGCCCCCTCTGACCCAAATCGCTAAATTAGACATCAATGAGCAACTCTTAATCTCACCCGACTAAATTGAAATCATTCTGACAGCCCTCTCATCAGAAGTGAATGCAGGAAGAAAGAGGTGTCCATTCCTCCGTTTTGCCTTTTATTCACTGTTCATGTTGTATTTTATGCAACACTCCACCCTCCACCGTTCTTAAAACACATGCACTTACGTAAATCAATCAAGGTAATTGCAGAAAATAAGAGAACTGCAATTATAATCGTTTGCTGTAACATGTTGTACTCCAGGCCTATTATACGTGATTTCTGGGAGGAAAATCTTTCCCATAGCCTTGAAGAAGTTTGCCTCGGAACCCACAATCTTGAAGGCTGCTTAAAGAAATCCAAACAAATGAGGTGCTTTGAGAGTGCGTGGGATTCTTTTTCTTTAAGCAGGCCAAAGTTTCTGGAGGAAATATGTGTTTCATTTGTGTTATTCACTTGAGTCATATGTTGGATATTTTGAAATAAATACAGCAAAGACACAATAAAAAATAGGTTACACTTTATTTTGATTCAGAAATTCAGTTGACTATAAAGTTGCACCTCCATGTCCACTAACTCTCATTAGAGTATTAGAATACTGTTAGGGTTAGTAGCATAAGGGTTTGGGGTTAGTAGAATAAGTTCAGATGCACTTGCAAATTTACTTACAGTATAGTAAGTAAAATGCCTGTTGAGAGACCATTGGACCCTTTGGACCCTCTTCAGTTTGCCTATCGTCCCAATAGATTGACTGAAGATGCCATCTCTCATGTCCTCCACTCCTCCCTCACTCACATCGACAGCAAAAGTGGGAACTACGTAAGACTGCTATTTATTGACTATAGCTCAGCCTTTAACACCATAGTTCCCACCAAGCTAACCCCCAAACTCCTGGATCTCGGCCTGAATCCTTCTCTCTGCCACTGGATTGAGGACTTCCTCACTGGCAGGCCTCAGGTGGTGAGAATAGGCCAGTTCACCTCCACCTCCATTACCCTGAGTGTGGGAGCTCCACAGGGCTGTGTCCTGAGTCCCCTGCTCTACTCTCTCTACACGCATGACTGTTTGTCCACACACAGCTCCACCTCTATCATCAAATTTGCTGATGATACTGTTGTCCTGGGCCTCATTTCCAACAACAATGAGACGGCATACTTGGACGAGGTGGAGCATCTAACATCATGGTGCCAGGACAACTGTCTCTCTCTGAATGTTGGCAAGACCAAAGAAATGATTGTGGACTTCAGGAAGAGACAGCAACGGACATACTCCCCCCTCATGATCAGCGGGTCACCAGTAGAGAGAGTGAGCAGCTTCAAGTACCTGGGAGTAAACATCTCCGAGGACCTGACCTGGACTGCTCACATTCAGACACAGGTGAAAAAGCCAGGCAAAGACTGTACCACCTGCGCCAGCTGAGGAAATTCAGGGTTTCACCAGCTATCCTGAAAACTTTCTATTTAGGGGCGATAGAAAGTGTTTTAACTCAGTGCATCACAGCGTGGTATGGGAACAGCACCAGTCATGACCGCAAAGCCCTGCAAAGAGTAGTGCGCTTATCCGGCGTATCTCAGGGTCAGCTCTCCGTCTCTGCAGGACGTCTACACCAAACGCTGCAAAGGTAGAGCTACCAAGATCATCAAGGACTCTAATCACCCTGCAAACCCTCATTTCACGCTGCTGCCATCTGGTAAGCGCTTCCGAAGCCTGATGGCCAAAACTGAGAGACTCAGGAGGAGCTTCTTCCCCAGGCCATCAGACTCCTGAACTCAGTCACTTAACATCACGTGACTTCACGTCAGGATAAACATCGATACACTGACATTGCACTGCACTTTCTGTTCTCGTTGTTACTGTGTAACAACCTGTCATAAACCTGTTTGCACATTATACTCTTATACATTTGTTAACCACATATTTATAAGTCTACAGTTTACTCACTGCACAGTTTATTTCACTTATTTTATTCCACTTTATCCTTATTTGTTACCTTTTTTTCTCTTGACTTGATTATTTATAATTCTACAGATATAGACATATATATATATATATAGATAGTACTAGTACTTTTTATATCCTATTTCTATTATAATTTCTTCCTTGTGTTTTTAACTGTGAATTTGCACTGTCCATGGAGCGGACCTGTTTACATTTCACTGCCGGTTGTATATTCTGTATATAACTGTGTATGTGACAAATAAAACTCTTGAATCTTGAATCTTGAATTCAAATAAAGTCAGGGGTTAAAATTACCACAGCCATACAACAGCAACCTTTTGATGATGCTTCTCAAATCTCTGTGAGGTCTAAATGGGATTTACAAAACTCTTATCCATTAAAGATGGGACAGTACCCACTTTATTTTGACCAACTTTCTCCTCAGAATCACAACCTGTAAGTAAGATTAATTATTAATGTATTTTCTACCATGTGTTCAAAAGTTTGTGTTTTATATTGTGTAGGTCTCCGGCTAACCGACTAACTCACATTATTACTGTCTTACTGAAATAGTTCTGCTAATCAGCTGTGAGACACTATTACCTAAAATTGTGTCCATTAATGCAGACTGTCTTTTGTTCTTACTACTTTGAGTAATGATAAAGGATGGAGCCAGATTTGATTTACAAACTTTAATGTTACATCAGTCATTCACGTTAGTGCTCGGCTAACATATGCACAGTTATTGATACAGTTACTGATGCAGTTCCCACATGCACTGCAGTAAATTAGAGATATACACAATATTTGTTGATGGACGTTTGTGTTAATGCTGATGGTGAGGAATTACAGTTGCAACATCTTGTAATGTACGTCATACTGAGTTGCATATCACGGAAAAACGTCCTTCTCAAGTCGTCCTTGCGATGGAGGTTTGGGTTTGAAAAAGTAGTTCTTCCAATGCTTCATGATATGGTAAAATTGATGCCATCGTTATTGTCTTTACATTATGTACATTTTCTGCGCTTTAGGAAGCCAGAGCTGAAATTCAGCGGCAATCACGCTGAAAACTAATGCTGCTTTTTGCCACTCAGTGGGTGTAACCGCAGTTACTCAGGCTAACGGTGACATCACGTGCATGCCCTCTATTGATTAGATAGTCCCGTCCCAAACTCACTTTGGTTGAGCCAGTGTTACAGTGTCCAGCTATTTGGGAGGTTCTAACAAACAGAACAATATTTTGATTGTACTACAGACTAGTGTATTTTGTCTCATTAAGATGGGATAGGACATCCAAAAAATTACACATCAGCTTTAAGCAAAGCACTTCTTAAATCCATTTGGGGGTTGATAAAACAGGGTCACACCATCTTAGGCAAATGGAACAGGCAACTGCACACTCAGTATATCAGATAAGACGGTCAGCATTTCACACTGATGTCACAACACACTGATGTCACAACACAGACCTGCCAAGAGTAAATGTTTGTTCCAACTGGTTGATTTATGTAATCTGCTGATGAAAACGTGTGATACGTAGCAGATGTTCATTGGCAAAGCATAAATGCTGAGTAAAATGGATAAAAAATGCACATTTATTTAATCATTTGCAATCAAGCAAGTTATTGTTGTAGACAAGGACACTTGTGAGACTTAGCACAGTGGCCTTTTTATCAATACAACAATATTTGCCTTTGTTGCATTGTGCTGCAGGTTACAATGCCTATTCAGTGATATGTAAATTCTGACATTGCCCTTGCAAACCAGTACAAGAAAGATAACTTCAATACAGCCATTTTGAGCACCGTAAGCTAAGCATTTAAAGCTCTTTTTTTTAAGGAAGAGTTGAAAAATGAAATGCGTCAACATTTGCCGAACATTATATTGTTCTGAACTCTGGGAAAAAAATAAGAGACCACTGAAAAACAGTTCTATATATATATATATAGTCTCTATAAATAGTAATAATAGGCACAGACAAGTTTTAGACAAAGTTTTGGTCGTCTAAAGAAACTCTCACTTCCTTGTCTCTCTGCCACTGGTTAAATAAATATTATGATTATGTACACACACATTTTTAAAATGCAGGACATTTGGTAACAGAGTATGACAGCGCTTAACCTTGACACAGACCTGTTGTATACAGAGCAATCTGAGAGACCGGTAAATCCTCTGCCTGTATTAACTTCAGATGGAATTAGTTCAAGAACATTTTGTGAACTGGGAGCAAGCCAAGCTTCGATCCAACAGTCCTATGTAGCAATTAACAGTCAAAGTTCCAGTCTTAAAAATGGAAATGCTGGTTACTCATACTAAAAGACAAGAATAAATATATCAATCAGAGCCAATTTGTTACACCAGAGTTTTAAAAGAAAAACACATTGCAATGTTAACATCAGGAACAGCAATGTCTGGGATGGGTGTGTGTTTAGGTTGCAGGAAAAGCACAGAAATCTTTCCAGATGCATCCATTTATCTACTGTTTACTTTTGGATTGAGAGCTGGCAGATGTCCCATCTTATTATATGTTTCAGATGTAACTTTTTTTTTTTTTTTTTTTTTTTTTTTTTAAACAATCAGTGGAATGGTGAAATAATGCAAATTTTATAAATAAATGACAAAAAGTACCTATGTTATGGTTCGTTACAATCAGAATATACTATACACTCACCTAAAGGATTATTAAGAACACCTGTTCAATTTCTCATTAATGCAATTATCTAATCAACCAATCACATGGCAGTTGCTTCAATGCATTTAGGGTGTGGTCCTGGTCAAGACAATCTCCTGAACTCCAAACTGAATGTCAGAATGGGAAAGAAAGGTGATTTAAGCAATTTTGAGCGTGGCATGGTTGTTGGTGCCAGACGGGCCGGTCTGAGTATTTCACAATATGCTCAGTTACTGGGATTTTCACACGCAACCATTTCTAGGGTTTACAAAGAATGGTGTGAAAAGGGAAAAACATCCAGTATGCGGCAGTCCTGTGGGCGAAAATGCCTTGTTGATGCTAGAGGTCAGAGGAGAATGGGCCGACTGATTCAAGCTGATAGAAGAGCAACTTTGACTGAAATAACCACTCGTTACAACCGAGGTATGCAGCAAAGCATTTGTGAAGCCACAACACTCACAACCTTGAGGCGGATGGGCTACAACAGCAGAAGACCCCACCGGGTACCACTCATCTCCACTACAAATAAGAAAAGGAGGCTACAATTTGCACAAGCTCACCAAAATTGGACACTTGAAGACTGGAAAAATGAAAGGGGGTCAAACACAGTATTAGTATGGTGTTCCTAATAATCCTTTAGGTGAGTGTATTTTTAAGAAAATGTGAGTGATACTTGCTAATGCAAATTGATTCCATGATGGATGGTGGATGATTTCCAAGGTGTTCTGCTGCTAAGGTGTGTGTGTGTGTGTGTGTGTGTGTGTGTGTGTGTGTGTGTGTGTGTGTGTGTGTGTTGTTTCTGGGTTGTTGCAAGCTGGTTGCTAACTGGTCAAATGTGATCATTGTAGTGATTGTAGGTATTCGCTTTGTATGTAAAGTATGGTTCTAGCACATTTTGCATAGAAACTAAAACATAATATAGTATGTAAAACAAGCATTTTACATATGGAAGATGTTATATTTACATAGGGGCTTGCAAATGTTTATGAATATACATATACAGTGAATCCGGAAAGTATTCAGAGTGCTTCACTTTTTCAATATTCTGTTATGTTGCAGCCTTATTCCAAAATGGATTAAATTCATTGTTTTCCTCAAAATTCTACAAACAATACCCCATATAATGTAATGTGAAAGAAGATTTGTTTGAATTTTTTGCAAATTTATTAAAAGAAAAAAACGAAAAAATCACATACATAAGTATTCACAGCCTTTGCCATGGCACTCAGAAGTGAGCTCAGGTGCTGCTTTACACTGGATCCTGTTTACACTGATCATCCTTGAGATGTTTCTACAACCCGATTTGAGTCCACCTGAGGTAAATTCAGTTGATTAGACGTGATTTTGAAAGGCACACACCTATCTATATAAGGTCCCACAGTTAACAGTGTGTGTTAGAGCACAAACCAAGTCATGAAGTCCAAGGAATTGTCTGTAGACCTCGAGACAGGATTGTATCGAGGCACAGATCTGGGGAAGGGTACAGAAAAATGTCTGCAGCATTGAAGGTCCCAAAGTGGCCTCCATCATTTGTAAATGAAAGAAGTTTGGAGCCACCAGGACTCTTCTTATTACTTGCCACCCGGCCAAACGATCGGGGGAGAAGGGCCTTAGTCAGGGCCCAAGGCCCAAGAACCCGATGGTCACTCTTACAGAGCTCCAGCGTTTCTCTTTGGAGAGAGGAAAACCTTCCAAAAGAACAATCATCTCTGCAGCACTCCAGCAATCAGGCCTGTATGATAAAGTGGCCAGACGGAAGCCACTCCTCACTAAAAGGCACATGACAGCCTGCCTGGAGTTTGCCAAAAGGCACCTGAAGGACTCTCAGACCATGAGAAACAAAATTCTCTGGTCTGATGAAACAAAGATTGAACACTTTGGCCTGAATGGCAAGCATCATGTCTGGAGGAAACCAGGCACCACTCATCACTTGGCCAATACCATCCCTACAGTGAAGCATGGTGGTGGCAGCATCATGCTGTGGGGATGTTTTTCAGCAGAAGGAACTGGGAGACTAGTCAGGATCAAGGGAAAGATGAATGCAACAATGTACAGAGACATCCTTGATGAAAACCTGCTCCAGAGTGCTCTGGACCTCAGACTGGGGCGAAGGTTCATCTTCCAACAGGACAATGACCCCAAGCACACAGCCAAAATAACAAAGGACTGGCTATGGGACAACTCAGTGAATGTCCTTGAGTGGCCCAGCCAGAGCCCAGAATTGAGCCCAATTGTAGCATCATACTCAAAAAGACTTGAGGCTGCAATTGGTGCCAATGGTGCTTCAACAATGTATTGAGCAAAGGCTGCGAAACATTCGATTTTTAGTTTTTTTATGTTTAAATTTTTAATAAATTAGCTAATATTTCAGACAAACTTCTTTCACGTTGTCATTATGGGATTTTGTTTGTAGAACTTTGAGGAAAATAATGAATTTAATAAATTTTTGAATAAGGCTGTAACATAACAAAATATGGAAAAAGTGAAGCGCTCTCTGAATACTTTCTGGATGCACTGTAAGAGCTCCAGATTGTCCTTTATTGTACTATATGAGCAAAATGCATGATGTATCAAATATGATCCTCAACATTTTTTGTAAATATTTTGTCTAAATATTAAGATTTGTTAATAATTTAGCCTACAATCAGCTGTTTATTCGTAAGAATAGAGACTCTCATATAATAACATACAGTACGTAAGTAGTCAAGTCACCTTTATTTATATAGCACTTTTTACAATGTCGATTGTGTCAAAGCAGTTTCACAGTGTTAAACAGGAAAATAATACAACAGAATCTGATTCAGCTGTACAGCCGCTCTGGAGAAAATGGTGATCTCATCCAGCTCATTTCAGTTATCATATAACTGTAAATGTGGGCATCAGTAATATAGTTTGATAGTCTGAATATTTAGTTGAATATTTAGTGTCCCCAACTGACCAAGCCAAGCCAAGCTCCATCAGGTGACAGAATGGAGAAATATTGGGGTGCCAGTTCTCCTCTGGCCAATGACCAGATAGTGTATGATTATGATTCAGGCAACATTACAGGTCAGAAGTCATATTAGATCGGAATATCAAAGATCGGAGTCATCATGCCGGAGACTGGTTTATTGAGAATGTCGTGTCGATGAGGCAATTATTAGATAAGAATATTCAAAAGATCGGAGTCATCACACCGGAAACGGGTTTATTGAGGATGTTGTGTCGATGAGGAAATTATTAGATGGGAATATTCAAAAGATTGGAGTCATCACACCGGAGATGGGTTTATTGAGGATGTGTGAATGAGGCAATTTCAGGGGGGAGTCTAATTGGCACAGTCTCTGCAGACACTTCAGGGATGCGTTGGCACAGGTCCACCATCTGATCTGGATACGGCCTGGATCCGGCTGACTGCTGTAGACCTCGGGATAAACAGAGAGACTAACATTAGCGTAGATGCCATTCTTTTTATGATGTAACAGTACATCATGTGTTATGGGAAGTGTTCCCGGTTCCGGCTGACCTAGTTAATGCAGCCTAAAACAATCATTTACTGATTTGAATAATAGAAATTGATAATGTTTTATGTGTATGTCATAGTAAAGAGATGTGTTTTTAGTCTAGATTTAAACTAACAGAGTGTGTCTGCTTCCTGAACAATGCTAGGAAGACTGTTCCAGAGTTTAGGTGCTAAATAGGAAAAGGATCGACCGCCTGCAGTTGATTTTGATATTCTAGGTATTATCAACTGGCCAGAGTTTTGAGACCGCAATAGACGTGATGGAGTATAATGCATTAAGAGTTCGCTCAAGTACTGGGGAGCTAAACCATTTAGTGCTTTGTAAGTAATAAGCAAGATTTTAAAATGTATACAATGTTTAATAGGGAGCCAGTGCAGTGTTGACAGAACCGGGCTAATATGGTCATACTTCCTTGTTCTAGTAAGAGCTGGAGCTGCTGCATTTTGGACCAGCTGGAGTTTGTTTATTAAGCGAGCAGGGCAACCACCCAGTAAAGCATTACAGTAATCTAGCCTTGAGGTCATGAACGCATGAATTAACTGTTCAGCATTTTGCATCGAAAGGATGTGCCGTAATTTAGATATATTTTTAAGATGGTAGAATGCAGTTTTACAGATGTTAGAAACGTGGCTTTCAAATGAAAGATTGGTATCAAAGAGCACACCCAGGTTCCTAACTGACGACGAGGACTTGACAGAGCAGCCATCGAGTGTTAGACAGTATTCTAGGTTACTACTTGCAGAGTTTTTTTTGTCCAATAATTAAAAATTCTGTTTTTTCTGAATTAAGTTGCAGGAAATTACTAGACATCCAATGTTTTATATCAGCTATGCATTCCGTTAATCTTGTGAATTGGTAAGTTTCGTCAGGGCGTGAAGAAATCTAGAGCTGAGTATTGTCAGCATAACAGTGAAAACTAATGCCATGCTTCCTAATGATATCTCCCAGTGGTAGCATGTACAGGGTGAAGAGCAACGGTCCTAGCACTGAGCCCTGCGGTACTCCATACTGAACTTGCGATCGGTGTGACATCTCTTCAGTTACTGCTACAAACTGATAACGGTCAGATAAGTATGACTTAAGCCATGCCAATGCAGTTCCACTAATGCCAACATAATTTTCGAGTCTATTCAAAAGAATGTTGTGGTCGATAGTATCGAATGCAGTGCTAAGATCGAGTAACACTAATAGAGAGATACAACCACGATCGGATGATAAGAGTAAATCATTTGTAACTCTGATGAGAGCAGTCTCAGTACTATGATACGGTCTAAATCCTGACTGGAAATCCTCATAGATACCATTTCTTTCTAAAAAAACCCTCTAATTTTGTTTTCTTCCAGCTGCGCTCCATTTTTCTGGCTGCTGTTTTAAGGGCCCGGGTGTGCTCGTTGTACCACGGCGTTGGACTATTTTCTTTAATCTTCTTTAAGCGCCGGGGAGCAACTGTGTCTAAAGTGCTGGAAAAAGAGAGTCAATAGTTTCTGTTGTGAAATCGAGCTCCTCTAGGCTATCTGGGATGCTGAGGAGATGAAACTGATGAGGAAGATTATTTAAAAAGCTATTTTTAGTGGCGGCAGTGATAGTTCTGCCATATTTGAAGCGAGGGGACGGCTTTGCAGCCTTAGCTAAATTAAGTATACATGATACTAGGTAATAATCTGAGATGTTGTCGCTCTGCTGCAGAATTTCAACGGTATCAACATTTATTCCATGTGACAATATTAGGTCTAACGTATGATTAAGGCGATGAGTGGGTCCTAACACGTGTTGCCTTACTCCAATAGAGTTTAGAATGTCTCTAAATGCTAATCCCAATGCGCCTTTTCATTATCTACATGGATATTAAAATCACCAACAATTAGTACTTTATCTGCAGCCAGTACTAACTTAAATAGAAAGTCAGCAAATTCTTTGATAAAGTCTGTATTGTGCCCTGGTGGCCTGTATACAGTAGCCAGCACAAATGTCAAACGGGATTTATCAATTACACTACATAATGCTACATAAAGCACCAAAACTTCAAAATAATTATATTTGAAACTAGACTTCTGAGTAATACTGAAGATATTATTATAAATTACAGCAACCCCTCCCCCTTTACCTTTCAGATGCGGCTCGTGTTTATAACAATAATCTTGTGGGGTGGACTCATTTAAAGTAATGTAGTCGTCAGGTTTTAGCCAGGTTTCTGTCAAACACAGCACATCTAGATTATTATCTGTAATTATATCATTAACAATAAGTGTTTTTGGGAAAAGGGATCGAATATTCAGCAACCCAAGCTTTATCATTTGATCATCTGTATTATATCTGTTGTTTATTTGTTTGAAATCAATTAAGTTTTTACTGTTGAATGGTCTTGATGGTTTTTTTGTATTTACTAATTCGGGGAACAGACACAGTCTCTATGTGATAATATCTAGGTGAAAGAGTCTCTATGTGTTGGGATTTATCTGCCTTCTGTAACGGGAGACAGCTAGCAGACGGTCGGGTAAGCCAGTCCGTCTGCTTCCTGACCTGGGCCCCAGTTAGTCAAGGTTTAGCTTTAAGACTATATGCCAAATTTCTAGAGAGAAGAGCGGCACCACTCCAAGAAGGATGGATGCCATCCCTCTTCAACAGGTCAGCTCTGCCCCAAAAGCTTTTCCAATTGTCTATGAACCCTATGTTATTTTGCGGACACCACTTAGACAACCAGCCATTGAGTGATGATAGTCTGCTAAGTATCTCATCACTCCTTTTAACAGGGAGCGGACCAGAACAAAAAACTGCATCTGCCATTGTACTTGGGAGTTCACACACCTCTTTAATGTTAATTTTGGTGATCTCCGACTGGCGAAGTCGAACATCATTAGTGCCGACGTAAATAATAATCTTAGAGAATTTACGATTAGCTTTAGCCAGCACTTTTAAATTTGCTTTGATGTCAGGCGCTCTGGCTCCCGGTAAACATGTGACTATGGTGGCTGGTGTTTCTATTTTCACATTCCGTGTAATAGAATCACCAATAACTAGGGCACTTTCAACAGGATTCTCAGTGGGTGCGTCACTGAGTGGGGAGAACCTGTTTGATGTTCTAATCGGAACGGAAGAGTGGTTTTTTGATCCGCGACTATGCCGTCTGACCGTCACCCAAGTGCCCTGCTGCACGGGCTCTACAGCCGGAACCGAACAATGTACAACGTTCACTAAGCTAGTCGCATCCAAAGCAGTGTCTGAAGCTGTTACATTCTCACTACTCTCAAATAAAGTCTGGATGCGTGTCTCTAATTCTGAAATCTTCTCTGTCAGCCTGACTATCTCCTTACATTTATCACATGTGAAGCCCTGCTCGCCAACGGAGACAGATACACTAAACATGAAACATGCGGTGCAAGTGACAATGACTGGAGAAGAAGACATGGCTTACCGTATTTGTTGATTAATCCAACTTACCAAAGTTGTTTGATGGAGTCTATTTACTAATCCAACTCACCACAGTTGTTTAGTGAACTCAGAAAACAGGAAACCCAGGTGCAGAGATGGCAAGCTAACAGGCTAGCGAAAAGCTAATGTGTGATAGTGATTTAGATTAAAAGCTAGTGGTGTCAGATTTAATGTGGTAGGCAATGTTAGACAATATATGAAGATGAGTAGGTTATAATTAGCAGTTTAAACATAAATCAAATAAAATTCAAATAAAAATCCCAAAAGAGCAGAGCAGAGCACATGCGAGCACAGCAGCAATAGCAAACAGGGTAGACAGGAGCAATCGAAGACAGGAGCAATCAATCCAAGCAGGAGCAATCAACCAAGCAGGATCTCTATCTCTAATATAGCCACTCTATCAAATAAGGGCCCGAGTGTGCTTTTTGTACCACGGTGTTGGACTATTTTCTTTAATCTTCTTTAAGTACAGAGGAGCAACGGTGTCTAATGTGCTGGAAGAGAGACAGTCAATAGTTTCTGTAGTAACATTGAGTTCCTCTAGGCTATCTGGGATGCTGAGGAGATGAAACTGATGAGGAAGATTATTTACAAAGCAGTCTTTAGTGGCAGCGGTGATGGTCCTGCCATATTTAAAACGAAGGGACGGCTTTGCAGCCTTAGCTAAATTAAGTATACACAATACTAGATAATGATCTGAGATGTCATCGCTCTGCTGCAGAATTTCAATGGTAATCAATATTTATTCCATGTGATAGTATTAGGATGAGTGGGTCCGAACATGTGTTGCCTAACTCCAATAGAGTTTAGAATGTCTATAAATGCCAATCCAAAACGTCTTTTTCATTGTCTACATGGATATTAAAATCACCAACAATTAGTACTTTATCTGCAGCCAGTACTAACTCTGATAGAAAGTCAGCAAATTCTTTGATAACGTCTGTATTGTGCCCTGGTGGCTTGTATACAGTAGCCAGCACAAATGTCAAACGGGATTTATCATTTGCACTACATAACGTTAAATAAAGCACCAAAACTTCAAAAGAATTATATTTGAAACTAGACTTCTGTGTAATACTGAAGATATTATTATAAATTACAGCAACACCTCACCCTTTGCCTTTCTGGTTTCTGTCAAACACAGCACATCTAGATTATTGTCTGTAATCAATATCATTAACAATAAGCACTTTTGGAGGAAAGGTGCGAATATTCAGCAGCACGAGCTTTATCATTTGTTCATCTGTATTATCTGTTTTTTATTTGTTGGACATCAATTAAATTTTTACCATTTAAATGGTTTTGATGTGTTTTTTTTTTTGTTTGTTTTTTTACTAATTCAGGGAACAGACACAGTCTCTATGTGACAATATTTAGGTGAAAGAGCCTCTATGTGATGGGATTTATCTGACTTCTGTGACATGAAAGGTGGATTCTGAAATCCACTGCCGCTTCAATATACCTGTATAATATCCAAATTAAATTCATATTCAAAGCCTTAATCAATATTTATCCTCCTTTATTATTATGATGATTTTTAATGATTCTTTACAGTTATGATTTTGCTTAATCGAGGGAACCACTGATTGTTTCTTGTTTTCTAAAGTGTGTATTTGGTCTCTGAGTGGTGACTAAGGGTCTGGCCTAGGGATGTGTGATGTGTCGCTAAACACTTGATAGCAACATGTTGTTGTGTGTTTTGATTTTGGAGGAATCACACACCCCTAACATACCAGGAGTGCAGTAACAGTGCTTACTCACTTAGTCCGGCTTCCAGAGATGAAATATGGATTTTTCTTTCATTTTTTTATTTTTTTATTTTTAAATTCATTTTATATTTCCTTTTACTGAAACACTAAAGAATCCAGATGAATGTTGCCTGTACTGCTGTCTGTATCTCTCACTGAGTGAAAGCACATGTTATCAGTATGTTTTGGGAAACCTTCTGGGCAGAACTGGAGCTCAATCAGCTCCAACCTTGGAGAGATTGTGTATTTATGTATGTGCGCAATATTCTGTGTTACAGCTCAGTCTTGGAGGTGGATTACGGGCATCCTAAGAAATGTGTGGAAATTTACCATGACTGTTAATTTTCTCTGAGCCAATTAGAATCATCCACCTTGCAGTAATGATGTGGATAGACCTTGAAAACAGTATAACTGTTGGGACAATTGTATGTACGATAGACGGGACGAGGCTGGTAGAGAGGGAGCGCGGCCTACGAACTACTTGTGAGACTTGAAGCTGGCATCTGCTGATGAAACTGCAAACTATTCTTCAGTAATTTTTTCTTTAATTAATTGCACTCCTGACTCTTGGTCTTCATTTTTCATAACTGGTCTTAGGTCATAAACTGTTAACCCATAACAGACGTGAGACAGCTAGCAGACGGTCGGGTAAGCCAGTTCGTCTGCTTCCTGACTTGGGCCCAATATTTAGGCCAATATCAAGGTTTAGCTCTAAGACTATGTACCAAATTACTAGAGAGAAGAGCATCACCTGGATGTTGACTAATCCAACTCACCACAGTTGTTTAATGAACTCAGAAAACAGGAGACAGGAGACCCAGATGCACAGATGGCAGGCTAACAGGCTAGCGAAATGCTAACACATGATAGTGATTTAGATTAAATATCAGATTTAATGTGATAGGCAATATTAGACAATATATGGTGATGGGTAAGTTATATTTAGAAGTTAAAACAACAAGGAATGATATCAAATGGAGATTCAAAAGCAAGCTGAATCAAGCAAAAACAAATGTGAATCATGGAGTTACACAACTGCAGTTACACTTTTTATAACAACCTCATGCCTTTCGACTGACAAGATGGCTGTTGCTTAACAATATGACACCTGCCACACAAGATACATTTGTGTACATGTGTGACCATTACAATTTTTAAAACATTTTTTAAACAGTTCAAATGACAACATCTGAAGAGTTTGTTTTGAAAAGTAAGACCATGAAAAGGTATGCACGAGCCAAATGTGGTCACTTAATGTCCGTTTGTTCTCGCTACCAGTTTCTAATACAAACATTTGGAATTTAACTTTGGGGTAAATGGCTTTTTGCCAAATTCTTTCTTCTCTCATACTTTCCTGTTTTCTATTTTGTTTTCTATATAGCCCATTTAGGAAAACACCTTCTGCTTTCAATGAGGTTATGCAACCTGTAACCCAAGGCTATGTTCTACTGATAAGAATAACGTAAGTGGAACAGTTTTTTTGTTCCTTTATTGAGCAAAACCTTCATTATGGCTTGTCATCATGTTTATAAAGAGATCAAAGTGGTGGTTGTGGCTTAAATTTCACTCAGTGTTTGAATTCATAGGGTTCCATGGCCACTGGGATATGTTTCATCTGTGATCTTTTAGACCAGGTGGTGGATAACACGTTTCATCATATAATTTGGCCGTCTATCAGGAAAGTCGAAATACAGCATATACCCCAGTATGAACTGGGCTCACATAGATCATCACATTAGGTGTAGTTTAAGCAGTGTTAGAACATTGCTTAAATTGAATACCAAAGATGCTGTCAGATTGAAGATAATTAAAGATTAAATACACTGAGACAGAAGAGACGGAAGTAGCCATCAGAGAATGGGTACATGGTGATCATAAAGGGATGGACATGGTCAGAAACAATGCTCAGGTAGGCCGTGGCATTTAAACAATGCCCAAATGGCACTAAGGGGCCTAAAGTGTGCCAAGAAAACATCCCCCACACCATTACACCACCACCACCAGCCTGCACAGTGGTAACAAGGCATGATGGATCCATGTTCTCATTCTGTTTACGCCAAATTCTGACTCTACCATCTGAATGTCTCAACAGAAATCGAGACTCATCAGACCAGGCAACATTTTTCCAGTCTTCAACTGTCCAATTTTGGTGAGCTTGTGCAAATTGTAGCCTCTTTTTCCTATTTGTAGTGGAGATGAGTGGTACCCGGTGGGGTCTTCTGATGTTATAGCTCATCCGCCTCAAGGTTGTGCGTGTTGTGGCTTCACAAATGCTTTGCTGCATACCTCGGTTGTAACGAGTGGTTATTTCAGTCAAAGTTGCTCTTCTATCAGCTCGAATCAGTCGGCCCATTCTCCTCTGACCTCTAGCATCAACAAGTCATTTTCGCCCACAGGACTGCCGCATACTGGATGTTTTCCCCTTTTCACACCATTCTTTGTAAATCCTAGAAATGGTTGTGCGTGAAAATCCCAGTAACTGAGCAGATTGTGAAATACTCAGACCGGCCCATCTGGCACCAACAACCATGCCACGCTCAAGATTGCTTAAATCACCTTTCTTTCCCTTTCTGACATTCAGTTTGGAATGTCAGAATGGGAAAACACTAACAGTTACACACACACACACACACACACACACACACACACACACACACACACACACACACACACACACACACACACACACACACACACACACACATATATATATATAGGTTATGTTCTGCTTTCTTATGATCTGCTTATATATATATATATATATATATTATATATAATAACTGATTATCTATACAATGGAACTGAATCAACACTGAACTCACTTCAGCTGAACAATGAATGAATATATAGCTGAACAATGAATATATATGTGTGTGTGTGTATGTGATGCAAATCGTTCATTTCAGCTGTAGAGCAGTTCTAACAGAAAATAATGTCATTGTTCAGCTGAAGTGAGTTCAGTGTTGATTCAGTTCCATTGTATAGATAATCAGTTATTAGTTATTATATATATATATATATATATATATATATATATATATATAAAATATATAAAATATATAATATATAATATATAATATATATATATATATATATAAATAAAAAGCAGAACATAAGAAAGCAGAACATAACCCTAACAGTTACATTGCAATGTTTGCAGGATTAACATTGTGGTGAAGAGCAGAGCCTGTGGTCGAGGCATGTTGCTTAACTAGGGAGAGCGGGGCACAACCTAACGCTTTTTGACTTTCTCAGTTTGTGTAAATCCACTTGGGGTTCAAAGTATTTATTTTTTCCCACGTTTAATTTTGCACGTCTAGTACAATTGGTTTTGTTTCATTAATACAGTGTATACTTTTTTTTTCTTGATTTACCCCGAAAGAATGGAAGTGAAATGTGACAACATGCCCCATAGGTGGGGTACAGTGTAACATGTGAGGGGCACATTGTAACATGACAGCTTAAAATGTTATCTGATATAATAAAATAAAAAAATATCCAAGATAAACTAAAATATTTTGTCAATAAAATACAAATTAGTTTGACAACAGACACATCGCTTTAGCTATACAGTAGTTAAAAACATAATAATAATGAATAATTTCTGAACATTGACTCTCAGTCATTATTCACCCTTTTTTCATGGTTTCTCAAAAGAATTCATAAAAGTATAGAATATAATAGCGCAGTTCTAATAGGGGCTCATTGTAACGCAGTGTGACAACATGCCCCACCTGAGCAAGTGGGATTTAAACCCGGCTCGTGTCTTCTGCTGTTAGATCAGCATTAAAGAACGATATCAACTGTTAAATAACAGATAAAAGATTAAAATATCAGATTTGTCTTATTTTAAATAAACACAAAAAACAGAGATGAAAAATAAACTTACGAAATTTACTTTTGCTATGATTAAATAAATGTTCAGTGATATCTTCCAATTTTTAATTTTGTCGCAATTTTTTCTCTAAATAATGTTGATATGGCAGCTAGTAAATACACAAAGTTTCGTCATCCTGGCATGTGTGGAAAGTTTTAAACCATGCGTGTTACAACTAACCCCACGTTACATAGCTCCCCTATACACTTGCTTACATGCAAGCAATAGTAATAGTCTCTTTGCTAGCAGAATTAGCAAATGCAAGTGTGCTGTAGCTAGCTAGCTGTTAACTGCTAAAGATTTGATATGAGTTAATA